>JAUTBV010123618.1:0-12837 GCA_032361325.1 Lepetodrilus fucensis
ACTAAAGTACAAGGTTTAGCATTTTCCAATATTCCAGACTAAAGTACAAGGTTTAGCATTTTCCAATATTCCAGACTTCAAATATCAATTTGTGTTAATAACCCATGTATCTGTTATAAACCTTGTACTTTAGATTTGAAATTATATTCTATTTCTGACATTTAATATGTACGGTAAAATGACCCTGTAGTCTAAATAATTGCAGTTTTCTGCAGCCTCATAGCCTATTTATAAGTATTAGTTGTCAAATTGCCAGCATAGCTAACAAACAGACATGCTTACGATTTTATTGTTACCTTTACTGAAACATACAGTATTACAATATATATTTTGAAGCTGTCTGTTTACTTGATTTTCATTACCACTTGATTTATGCAGCAATTGAATGAAGCACTTGTAAAATATCAGAGTTATGTTTAGCTCAGACAAAGATCTCGGACATTCATATAAGTTTCACATGCTTGTAAAATGCGTAGAAAATAGTCAGTGGAGTTTGGATTAATAAATTAAATACTAGTAAATATGTATTACTTTAGCAATTTCCTGAGCCTACTTATTCCTCTATGGTGGTTTGAGAGGAATATCCTTTCTGATGAGTTATCACTTAGTTGGTTGACGTTATGAGTTTTAATTCTGTGCCCTTGAAAAGCCATGTTAACTTGATTCTACTGTCATCATATGCACTATCACTTCACTAGCAATGTTTTGATTGTGTATTTCACGTATCATTCACATTGGTAACAGATCATTCACATTGGTAACAGACTGTCAGGAAAGTAGTCCGGCACAATTGATTTCTATGTACGTACTTGAATGGATATCAATTGATATCAACTTTACCTTGAATAATGTAATAACTATTGTACATACAGCTGTATTTTGAATACGATTCAATATCACTGAAGGATATATAGTATTATAATTACTGTGAAATATAATTAATTTAGAAGCATATGTTAGTCTCATGCTCTCTAAATGTTGTGGTATTGCTCAAGTCTATAATATGGCCCATAATATCTGTTGATAAGCCAACTTTATGCTGAATCAACACTTTAACCACACCCCATGTGTACCGTGTTTGTGCTGAATCAACACTTTAACCACACCCCTTGTGTACCGTGTTTGTGCTGAATCAACACTTTAACCACACCCCATGTGTACCGTGTTTGTGCTGAATCAACACTTTAACCACACCCCATGTGTACCGTGTTTGTGCAGAATCGACACTTTAACCACACCCCATGTGTACCGTGTTTGTGCTGAATCGACACTTTAACCAGATATACTGGCTGCTTGCATGTCACATGCATTTAATTAAATTGTTTGTTGTTATATAGGTATCATCAGTCTATGGCATTCCATGTTTCAGGTGTCAATATGACCCAGTATATACTGTACCATTATAAAATATCTGTCAGTCAGAGCTCGCAGGTTTACTGCAACATTCAGTGATATGAGCATTGCTGGTTTCCTCCTGCTCTAAACTGATAATTGAAATATATGAAATAATCTTGGAAGTGTCTTTAAACCCCAATTTTATAAAAATATGTTTTACAATGTTTCAGGTGGCTAATATGCACAAGAAATGACGTGAAATAATCTTGAAAGTTAATGCAGACCCCAATTTAATATTTAAAAAAATAAATATCTAAAATGTATGAATAAATGTTTTTCAATGTTTCAGGTGGCTGATATGTACAAGAATCAGAAACAGATTCAGAATCAACAGAAACCAAGCAAAGGTGAAGAAGAGGAAGACTTTTACTGAGTCCGGTGTACAGTTAAGAGATCTTGTGAGACGTTCAGTGACTTGTCAGATAGAGTTAGCACACCACAACACTGGCACTGCTATAGTAGCTATGGTCTGAGCAGGATTGGGGATGACACAGTGACTATGGTCGTCGCAAATGGGTGAAAGATCCCCGCAGCGACGTTAAACTCCATATTCACTCACTCAGTGATTCCATATTCACTCACTCAGTGACTTACTCACTCAGTGACTATTGTCTGACAATAATTACTTCTTCCCCACCCCAGGCAAGTTTGACAGAATTATGAAACAGCTGACTGACTTAGGCCAGACCAACTCTGAACATACAGTAACTAGTCTACTGCAATGAGATTGACTGACTTCATCTGTGTGTGTAGAACACGTATCTACTGTTCTTGTTGGTTTATTAAATGTGAATAACAGGAATGTGTTGGCGCATCATGCTAGTTAAATGGAATTGTGTATACATAATTTTGTATTTGAATTAATTAAATTAATTTTTAGCTGTAAAGCTGATTCATTATTAAATTTGTGAATATGTTTGTATAACAGTGACATAAGTAAGCCATGAATTGACATCATAAAGAAAACAATATCATTATTAAACCATGTTTTTGTAACGTAGTTGTATTTTCATCATATTGTCATAATATTTTATCATTTACTATAAATACTGCATGACCTTTAACAGGCATGTTAGATTTACAACTACAGATTACCTGTACTATAACTAGTACATACTACTTCAAGCCACCCAACATGACCTTGGTGGTCCATCTTGTAATATGATGCCTTTAAATATTGAAAAATGAAACATAAACAAAAATTGTTGCACTTTGTTTTCTGTTGCTGTCACTAGCTGCTGTGATTGTAGACAGGAGATGGTATTAGGCAATGCACACGGTGCCCAGCTGTGGTATGATGATGACTGGTGTCTGTGATATACTTCAATTATCATTCATAATCTTTTATCAATTCCTGTATAAACTGACACATCCTCGCACCCCAGGGGTATTTTAATTACGTTCTGGAATTAACTCCATTGTTGTACAATGCAGCGATTCCTGAGTGGGAATTTAAGTACCCCAGGGTCCGTATGCACAAACGTAGTTCAACTACAGTTTAGGCTAAACTAGGTTTAAGCGATGAGTTACTAGTATACTTCTGTCGGTATGCACAAAACCTAACCGTAACCTTCTCCCTGCTGAATAAAATCAAAGTGTTCTATTTCTGCATGTGATCGGGCAAGTTAAGTTGCCTCTAGCAGTGAGATAGTTAAACCACGGATTAACTAAACTACGTCTGTGCATACGGACCCTAGGGTGCGAGGATGATATGGACATTGTTATTCAAAGATAGCAGGAACTGCATGGTCACTTTATGTTATCCTACGGGTAGAAGCTCATGCAAGCTGAGTGTCAAATCAATAGATATATGTACGTGACGTCATGAGCAGATTGTTCCCCATTGATCAAGATGACACCTGTTGCTTGTAAACACAAACAGCCGGCAAATCCGGTAATACATTGGCGGACAAGTCTGTCTGACAAGTCTTGTCCATATTTTCCAACCTAACACCAAAGGTAGCTTTGGAGGGAGGTAACCGGTGGGATTACTTCAGCATCTGTTCAGATAATCCAGCCAGTGTTCAGATAATCCAGCCAGTGTCCAGTCTTGTATGTGCAATCATTATTCATATCTATGTCCTCTCCTATAAATTAAAAATTTAATATTAAAACTGACAATTTGTCGCTGTTTTAATATTAGATTTACTAATCTACTACTAATAATAATACAATCTCATCAATAAATCAATAGAAATGTCATTAACCTTCATCGTTCTACATTCACTATGTATCGCTAAGTCCACACTCCTGTCGCACGTTGGATTGCGACCTAATGCCTTCAGTAGAGACGAAATGCATACGAATGAGGTATTTCAGAAACTAATACAAGAAGAGACTAGGGCGAATGAGACTATGCTATCTGAGGATCTGCACCAGCTGCTAACATGGCCCATGCAATAATGCTAGCACATGATTTAGGTTTATTTTCGTAGAATACGTCAATGTAATATTATTATATCGATATGTATTATATTTTTACCCAGTAACACAATTATAAAAACAAAAGCTAAAAATAATCTTTCCAGAATACTATCACTATATCTTATTATCTTCAAAAAAATATATAATTAAATGTAGGTGATGCTGTGAACAAAGTAGGAACTATATTCAGGTAGTGTGGGCATCAGCCGTGATATGACGGAATATATATATGTATTTAATGTATGACATTCTTGCCAACGGTCTTGTAGATACCGGCTGATATTTCACTGTGTCAACAAAGTCATGATATCAAACAATACAGACCTTCTTAATTACAGTCGTTATCAAACATACTGGGCAAAGAACTCAATTTCGAACATTTATTATTAATATTGTAGGCTTGCGGCTTCCGTTCAAATGTTTCGTCACGTTTATTTAGTTTTTAAAGTTGATCCTCAGGGCACTGTAATTAATTACATTATTGTGGACAACTTCCTTTGTCAGGATAACGAGAACTAGGTACAGAGGAATTCTACATTATGCATGTCCCGCTGCACAAAGTCTGCGCGAGTTACATACAATTGTGAAATATATGACATACAACTGTGAAATACCGTCAGAATAGAATGTCCACAGTGTATATTACTTGTCATCAAATATTCCCTTTCGTCAAACTAGACCACATGTTAAGAATTACGTATTACTAGGCTAACTGACGTACATAAAGACACTGTAATATCTTGGGAGTAGGTAATTGTCAATATTATTTTATAGCAAAAGTTTCCCCAGACAATATGTTCCCTAAGAGGGAAAAGAGTTCCAAGAGAAGAATACCTGCCATAAAGACAAAACAGAAGTTCCCCGAGAATAACTGACGTTCAAAACATTTCTGAAGAGAAGAATACTTGCGATAAGACAAAACAGAACTTTCCCGAGAACAACTGACGTTCAAAATAGTTCCCAGAGAATAAAAGTTGCCATAAAGACAAAACAGAAGTTTCATGAGAACTGAATTTCCATGAGAACAAAACGTTTCCCTGTATGAAAACGGACTTGTATGAGAACAACACCAAGTTCACACATGGCTAATACCCCCAGTAATCAACCGTATTGCGTACGTCTTTGCAATTAATGTTCTTCACACAATCTGGAGCTAACAGACGGATATATATAATGATGGGATAACGATGGCTTGTTGACGTACATTGGCATTGTGTGGTTTTGTAGTCATTTTGTTTACTGAAAGGTTTGCATTTAGGCAATAAAACAACGCATTATCAGGTCGTAACAATCATGTTCTGCAGTGTATGACCTACCTTTGACTTTTTAGTTTGTTTTTACTATTAATAATAGTATGTCCATTTATACAGCGCTAAACTCCACACTAGGTATGCTCATAGCGCTGACATTAACAGATATACGAAAATCTCTGGTGGGAATGGCCAGTCGAGTTTCTGGTCGAAATTTCCACCACCGAGGGTATACTTTTTCAATCCCACATGACTGCCTATGATGGATTCTTATAATATGACACCCCGCTACAGTTGTCATGATTTGTAGCAACATCTTTCGGAGTCTCATTGTGCGACGGAATATGCATATCATTCATTGAATGACAGATATCCTTCTCGAAAAAACGTGTAGGAGTTTCATGCTAAATAAATCATGTTTCATCATTATCTGCAATGTTCTCTTGTCTGGAATCCCTCGATGGATATGTACAGATCAAGGTTTGGTATTGAAGTTGAATAATTAACCGCTTCTGTTCCTTACTGGTTTTTTTTTTAGTATGAAGGATACATGTTAGTGCAATCCGCCAATAATGATGCATCCAGATATATTCCACTACATCTATCATGTATATTGCACAACACAAATACTTTCAGGCGATTTATTCTGGGGCAAGTAATTTTGTCGGTGAAGGCAAATTAAAAAGTCGCAAATAATATGCTATTATGCTGGCCGCACACTGCGATTTTTAATCTCGTCGACCGATCGCACAATCGTCGCAAATGGGTGAAAGATTCCCGCAGCGACGTTAAACTCTATATTCACTCACTCATTCACCAATCGCACAATATCTAGCATGTTTTGATATTTGGAGCACCGCACACTAAGCGATCGAAATCCGATGCAAATCGGCGACGGAAATCGGCAGTGTGCGGCCAGTATTAGACACAATCTTCAGCTGACGGTTCCGGAGGAGGAAGTAAATAGGGTCTAAGAATATATTCTCATAGTTTCTAAATGTTGTGTTTCCATAGGAACGAGATTTATGGAGACATCGATACCGTAATCTCAATTTTGACTCGATGGCCTATAAACATATTTTCGGAAGTACCGTCATTTCCAAGTCGATGATTAATAGAAGAAACCTGTCGAAGCACATTTATAACATTGTTTTCAAAACATATTTTGGGCCAATAAGTAACCGTAAAAGATAAATTGAAAGAAACTAATCTTGTTAGGTATTTTTGTCTCCTAACTGCATCATCTAATGTTGTTAGACCTCCGTCAGCACATTGATCATCCGAAGTTCACATACCCACATACTTCTATTTCCATCTCTGGAAATCAATTAAAATCATCTTTCAACGCCATTGGCATTTTATATCTGAGAAAGTCAACTTTGATTAGTGGGAACTTGTGTCAGCGAAAGGTATACCCTCCCCCGTGTAATGCAGACTGTGAGTTAAGGATTCACGTACTCGGGGAAGATGATACGGGCATCACTGTGTACTGCAAGTACATGGAAGGGCTCTGGAGATTGTGGTCGTTCTCCAGCACGTACATATCTGGACGTACACCCAGTGTCATGATCTGGGGGTGGTCATTCTTCATCACGTATATATCTGGACAACGCGTGGGAGGACAAACACACTTGTTGTTCTCCGCTACTGACCTTCATTATCGATCTCCGAACAGAGGAGAGCTATTTATACTCGGGTGTTCACCAGGCTGTCTCTCTACGCCTATTTCCTTTCAATTTACTCTATTTATTTCATAGCTATTTTAGGCGCTTCTTAATCGAGGCTATATTTTCGACTTTATTTAGACGGGTTTAGTTAAGAATGCTGACCTTTCGCAATGCCAGAGTGGGAAGGCTATATCACAATTATTGGTAAACTAACGGTCTGTTTGACGTTAGATGATTGGAAATGTAAAGCTCCCGTAAAGTGGTATCTACGATTTTCTTAGACAACGGAACAAACAGGATCAACTCAGAATAGAAACACTCAAAATATGAAGTAGTATTTTTATCCGTTTGATCGCCGTAAACATCATACATTTCATACATCGTGGAAAGTTCAAAAGCATCACTCGTCTGAGGATACCAAGAATGGCTGAAATGCTGTAGAAAACAAGTAAACCGAAGGTACCATGTCGCTAGCTTTTTATTTTTATACTATGAAGTGAATGAGTATTGTTTTGCAATATCTATTGGAGCAGGCCATCATACTATCAATTCATGTACATCACCACAAACTTATATCTTGTCTGTCACGATAACATACTCCCAATACACATGCATGATGAATCTTTGATTAATCAAATGATTTTTCTCAACTAGACGTGGGAGTGAAGCGCTGTAGAAAAACTTGCAATGATCTTCCTTCCTTTACTCAAAGATAATTCCTGTGTTGACCTATAGGCTAATGACGATAAGCGGTGTTGCGAGAACATCGTGTTTATTTCCACATATTCCCATTGTGTTCTGCTACAGGGAGTACCTAGAAGCCAAGGCCGGTTCCATGCCAGGCTTAGACAGGGGCACGTGTACATATTTGTCACGTTCCACGCTCATACTCAATACTGATTGGGTATTTGCTTGCAAAACAAGCATCACTTCAATATCTGTGGGTATAAATATAGCAATAGATCAGACGTCAGTATGAATATTTATGTAAAGGTAAAGTCTTTTCTGGGAATATTGTACTAATTAGTTATGCCACCCTTAGACCATATTTTGTAGTGGAATCGTACCAACCACACTGAAGGAGTGAGTGCGTGATTCATCAATATGTGACGATTAATGTTTGTTTATGCTATAGTAAACCAATTTCCTTTAAACACAGATAAGATGAGATACCTATGAACCTGGGTGAAGAGGATCTGATGTTTTAGGGGTTATATTAAGCGAGGAGTAGAACTATGCACGCTGAGTTGCAAAGTAAGTCAACACAGTCAAGAAAGATATGCCTGAATGATGGTGGGTTCCTCGTCAACGCACCGGACCACACAATTGAACTCTATCGAAGCATTTACTGACACCAGACGGACGTTATCCAGTATGCGCGTTATCGCCTTCATGCACATAGTTAAACTGCTTAGCAAAGTCTATAGTGAAGGTTATTAAGTATTGAATTTCATATCAGGATTATCAACTATCTCCGACCACGAAAAAGCCGCACCTCGAAAGTTTTCCGGTATACCGTACCATCCCTTTAAACTTGGAAGTTGATAATAAACCAAATCCAAAGGCGATGACGGCTTCTATGTGCAGATATCTGCGTAAGAACAGGATGCTTGAAGATTCTCCTGATTAAAAGTTTGATAGATACCGTATAGCTTTTCTAGAAGCTAGATAGGATTCCCAGCTATTCGGGTTTGTACAATATACTGCCTGGCAAAAAAAACACAACCCCTTTCGTGCAGTGTTCTTTTTAGGATAATAACATTTCGAACCTTGCGGCAATGATCAATACTAGTTTTGCGTGATTCGTGTCGACTGGGAACATTTATTTGACTCCTGCTTCTACGTCAAATGCTCAAGTTCTTCCAATAATCTTCATTGCATAGTCTTGTGAGCCCTGCAAGTTAAACTCAATATGAAAGTCTCTGAAAAAAAATCCGAATTGTTTTGTCATCCGAAAAAATAAAGCCATTACTTTTCAGTTTCACTTAGGCCGAGAAGTTCTGACCGTCATAGTACAGCTTGACAATCGGATAAACCTTCAATGTCGTGATTGTTGATACCACGTCGTCTTCAACCCGTCTTTATCCTACGTTAAAAAGTTAGAAGTAAGTGCATTTTAGATAGATACATGGACACTAACAGACGATACCAACTTGTGCGCGAATGTGTGCCATATTTTTCAGCTACGCCGCTAGCGCACTCGGCAAATTGCGCACCCCTATGGGTTTTACTACCACACACAATTCACACACAATTCATTTATTAACTCAAACCACCCACGGTGGTACAAGAGTATATACTATATTATTATACATGATACAATATTTCAAACAAAAGATCAAGATGGATTAATTACTGAAAATACAAAGTCAGGTCAGACTAATTATTATATATATTTGTGTTACAATAGATGCTAGATAACTTATCATTGTACACGTATGTCACTGAAAAATACAAACTCAGGTCAGACTACACGAGTTTACACACTAGACAGTAAATAATACTACATATTACACGAACACGGAAAGTTTTCTTTACTGTCGATAATACTACTATACGGATACAAACTTTGATAGGTTTTTTATATCTTTTAGTTTTTTGGTCGAGAGAATACATCTTAATTTATGCATATTAGGCCATTTACAATATTTATTAGGGATATATAATAGTCGTTCATTATTGAAGAATGGGCATTTAAATAAATAATGGAATTCATCTGCAACTACAGGAGAGTTGCAGAGTGAACATGTTCTTTCTAATCTTGGAATACCAAGCCAACGACCAACCTCAACGGGTAAATGAATGGTCAGAGCTCCTCGGCCTAAGTTCCACTATGTGTTTGTAATGGAATATCAACTACTGTATGTTTAATATATTAGGTTCATTGAGCATTCATAATATTAACTATACGTATTTGTAACATCTGCATGCATAACCTTTGTTGCTGAGTTCAATTAGCACGTACATCTCAATGTCAAGTTCCTTGGTATTTCCATTGACACAGAACTACCGTGGCATTTAATTAGGTTAGTTCTCAATGTCCAGTCACCTGTTTTAAAGGATACTCCCAGGGACAATTCTAACCATTGAATCTCCTTTCCAGAGACTTATTAACACCGTTTACACCACCCTCGATTTCTTCCTGCCCAATGGTCGCAGAATCCTCCACTGTGTCCCCGTTGTTGGCCTTGCTGTAATGTCAGTGTGTGCAGAACCTGCTTATAGACAGAACCCTCTGACGTCCTCACAAAGGTTAGAGTGGAGCAATGACGTCCTTGTCTACACCAGTGTCATCGATCGCAACTACTACATCGTTGACTTGATGTGCAGCGATCATGATAAGGCCCCCATAGGCACCCTTGCCCTGCTTTAATTAAGGGCCTTCACTGAGAGCCGGAGGCAGGGGGTACAACACACGAAATAACAAGAACACTGGTTGAATGTCAACCGTGATCATCTAACATACATACATACATCTAGATGTATGTCTCTCTGTCTATCAGTATATCTATCTATCTATCTATCTATCTATCTATCTATCTGTCAATCTCTGTGTCTGTATATATCTATCTATCTATCCGTCTGTGTCTGTCTGTCCATGTGTCTGTCTGTATTTCGATCTATCTATCTATCTTCTCTATCTATCTATCTATCTATCTATCTATCTATCTTATCTATCTATCTATCTATCTATCTATCTTATCTATCTATCTATCTATCTATCTATCTATCTATCTATCTATCTATCTATCTATCTATCTATCTATCTATCTATCTATTTATCTATCTATATATCTATCTATCTATCTATCTATCTTTCTGTCTATCATGTGTCTTGCTTTGTCTTGTACTATTGTCTTATTTTGTACTATTGTCTTCTTGTACTATTATCTTGTTTTGTTCTTATCTTGTACTATTATCTTACTTGTACTATTGTCTTGTCTTGTTCTTATCGTGTACTATTATCTTGTCTTGTACTATTATCTTGTCTTGTACTATTATCGTGTCTTGTACTATTGTCTTGCCTTGTACTATTATCTTGTCTTGTACTATTATCGTGTCTTGTACTATTGTCTTGTCTTGTACTATTATCTTGGCTTGTACTATTATCGTGTCTTGTACTATTGTCTTGCCTTGTACTATTATCGTGTCTTGTACTATTGTCTTGTATTGTACTATTATCTTGGCTTGTACTATTGTCTTGTACTATTCTCTTGTCTTCTTGCTGGTCTGTTTGACTGCCTGCTCTTTCTATCTCTATTTGGTTTTATGTTTGGGTGGGCTTTGGATATAATTGGGTAAGCACATTCTAGCATGGTAGAAGGTTGCACTCAACGTTTTATTGCCTTATGATTTCGAGGGTATATTATCAGTACTATATGAACTGTACTTCAAGACAATAATTATCCATTTAATTAATTGATGTATCTACCACATGGAACTCAATTACACCAAGTGAGACCAAGCAATATAATCTATACGGAACAATAAGGAAGAAATCGACAATAAAATTCTGTATTCTGTTCTACCGGAAAGAGTGATTCTCGGACGGAAATGAGAGAATTCTTTGTTAATTATCGGCGTCCAGGTAGTAGATTACTGTACCGAGGTAGAAGACTATTTAGCACTTGACCAGCTCTATAGAGATGACAGGTATATGCATATATAGACTATTAGTAGTGAATGCATTACTTACCATACTTGATAACGATCACCCCTAGAGATCAATTGCTATTACGTGACATGAAGCAGGACATCCTCCAGGGCGCAGCTGTTGACACAGGACCACTGACTGTGATAGTATTAATTAATATCAGAGAAGAACAGGCCTTCTTTCCACCATATATTATACGCTATGGTTCCACAGGGCAGGCGTAGCGCTACGAGAGTCGAGACTGCATGTTATAACGTGTTATAAGAGACTTCTATCGCTACGACCGTTGTGTGTAAATGGGGCCAGAACTTGTATTCGCTGAGTATGTTGGCTACAGCATGAAAGGGTACACAGTACATGTAAATACAAGTCTAACAGGCGACGGAGTTGATGCATTGCTATGCGGTTCAACAATATTGGTTGACGACTGTCTCCATTCTGGTCCACCGTCGGGAAGTCGCCCTGACCGTACACAGAAGCACATATGTGGATATGTGGATAATTAGCGCCAGCCTAATGGAAGACTACTAATATATCGCGGGGGAGATTCTTTTTGGAATTGCCTAAGGACAAACATTTTGGTCATCTATCAGTTTACATCCGTCTACTCTTTAACTACGCCACCATTTGTGGGTGGAAAGCCGATACGATGATCATACTGTAGGGTAATGATGTACGAAGAACATCTACTATTGTAGGCTACAAAGCAAATACTTCCACATGATACATAGTATGGCAACTAGGGCAATACAAAGATCTGATGCTGCTTTACATCCCGTAAAGCGAAATATCCTGATTATTTGGTTTTGGATTACGCCGCTTTCTATAGATTAGTTCTCTTATTTTGCATGCTTGTCAGTTTACAGCAAGAAGAAATCTACAACACTATTAGCAACTGAAAATGCATCTTCGCAACACAGCGGTAGTTAATTTAATTCAGGAATCGGTCCATATTGTACACATATAGATTGAAACTTACACAAACAGCCAACCAATGAAATCATTTTCCAGATGAATTTGGTGTCAAAATCCATAAAAGTAGCTTTTGCCATTGTACTATTCATAGATCCTAAACTGTTTCTCTCAAGATGTGTGACAAGGGTACCACATGAAGTGAGTTATGAACGGAATCAAGTATCTTTGTGTGCGAGGATGCTGATAATGATGAGCCAACGATTAGTGTTGTGCATATATTGACGACGGACACTGGTTCTGAGGACGGATTCGATCTAGGGTCTGATGATGTAGCACAGTTCTTCCACCCATCATAGTACTACTACTACTACTACTACTACTACTACTACTACTACCACTACTACTACTACTAACTACTAACTACAACTACTACTACTACTACTACACTACTACTACTACTACTACTACTACTACTACTACTAACTACTACTACTACTACTACTACTAACTACTAACTACAACAACTACTACT
>JAUTBV010123629.1:0-12835 GCA_032361325.1 Lepetodrilus fucensis
CTGTTGTCTGTGTTGTTATGAGAGCATGGTGTTGAGAACTGTGGTCTGAGTTGTTATGAGAGTGTGGTGTTGAGAACTGTTGTCTGTGTTGTTATGAGAGCGTGGTGTTGAGAACTGCTGTCTGTGTTGTTATAAGAATGTGGTGTTGAGAACTGTTGTCTTGTTATGAGAGCGTGGTGTTGAGAACTGTTGTCTGTGTTGTTAAGAGAACTGTTGTCTGGGTTGTTATGAGAACTGTTGTCTGGGTTGTTATGAGAGCATGGTGTAGAGAACTGTTGTCTGTGTTGTTATGAGAGTGTGGTGTTGAGAACTGTTGTCTGTGTTGTTATGAGAGCGTGGTTTTGAGAACTGTTGTCTGTGTTGTTATGAGAACTGTTGTCTATGTTGTTATGAGAACTGTTGTCTGGGTTGTTATGAGAACTGTTGTCTGGGTTGTTATGAGAACTGTTGTCTGGGTTGTTCAGGTACTGGGACGCCCTGCTGGGAGCTCTGTGGCCTCGCTTTGAATACATCCTTCACCTCAACATCCAGAGTGTGCGGGATTGTGACCCACAGCGACTAGGTCACATCGATGTCAGGCCACATTATGTAAGTAGACCAGGCCACATTGTGTAAGTAGTCCAGGTCACATTATGTAAGTAGACTAGGCCACATTTATGTCAGACCACATTATGTAAGTAGACTAGGCCACATTGATGTCAGGCCACATTATGTAAGTAGACTAGGCCACATCGATGTCAGGCCACATTATGTAAGTAGACCAGGCCACATTGATGTCAGGCCACATTATGTAAGTAGTCCAGGTCACATTGATGTCAGGCCACATTATGTAAGTAGTCAGGTCACATTATGTAAGTAGACTAGGCCACATTTATATCAGACCACATTATGTAAGTAGACTAGGCCACATTGATGTCAGACCAGATTATGTAAGTAGACCAGGCCACATTGATAGCAGGCCACATTATGTAAGTAGACTAGGCCACATTGATGTCAGGCCACATTATGTAAGTCGACTAGGCCACATTGATGTCAGACCACATTATGTAAATAGACTAGGCCACATTATGTAATTGTATTTAATTTATTATGTTTAATTTGGGGCTTAGAGTCGTTTTCAAGATTCTTTCACTTATATTGTGGCTTGTCAGTTCAGAGCAGGAGGAAACTTGCAACATAGAAAATACTGAATGTTGCAGTAAACCTGCGAGCACCAGCTGGTACTAGCAGACCAAGGATGATATCTACATTACCACGATACAGTCAGTGCATCCTATCATGATCGTACTGATGCTCTTGGTTACATACAAATTAAGCCTGTTTGCTTGTTCCGTCTTTTGAACATCGTCCCTCTGCATAAAATGATACTTACTCAAAATATATTTTATGGATGGTGTAAGAATTCAGATGTTCTATATGGCCTCTATACAAAGTGCAGTCCACAGTCGCCCACATAGGTCCCGCTACATTGCAGATCACTCGGAGGTACGCTGAGTTCTCCGCAGCCATCGTGGGCATCAACCAGTCGTATCCGGACGAGCGCGTGCACCGTCTGCTGGGTCAGCTACAGTCAGAGGTGGAGAACTTCATACTCAAGATGGCCGCCGAGTTCCCGCAGCGCAAGGAGCAGCTGGTGTACCTCATCAACAACTACGACATGATGCTGTCCGTCCTCATGGTACGCCCATCTCACTTTGTCTGTGCTAGTAAAATAGGTGAAATATTCCTCTCACTCACTGTCTTCCATGTACATGGGTATCACATCTGTGTGTGTGTGTCTGTGTGTGTGTATGTGTGTGTCTATGTTCTGTGTCTATGTTCGTCGCAAATGGGTGAAAGATTCCCGCAGCGACGTTAAACTCTATATTCACTCACTCACTGTGTCTATGTTCTGGCTACATGTTCTGTGTGTTTGTTCTGAATAGGAGCAGACATGTCTATGTTCTGTGTCTATATTCTGGCTACATGTTCTGACTACGCATTCTGGCTACACATTCTGACTACATGTTCTGGCTACTTGTTTTGGCTACATATTCTGACTACACATTCTGGCTATACATTCTGACTACATGTTCTGGCTATACATTCTGACTACATGTTCCGTGTGTATGTTCTGACTACATGTTCCGTGTGTATGTTCTGACTACATGTCTTGTGTGTATGTTCTGACTACATGTCTTGTGTGTATGTTCCGAGTAGGAGCGGACCGCGGAGGACTCTAAGGAGACGGAGAGTTTCAAGGAGTTGCTCCAGGCTCGCACCGAGGAGTATGTGGAGGAGATACTGGCACCGCACTTCGGAGGGATGATCTCCTTTGTCAAGGACTGCGAGGTCCTCCTCGAGAGGAACCACCTGGAGCAGCTCAAGCAGGAGGACCGTGAGTAGCAGCTCAAGCAGGACGTCCTTGATTACCTTTGTAATCGAGGACCGTGAGTAGCCCACATCTGGGGCCTGTTGCTCGACGCTCTTGTAGGTTACAACTATTGTAACGTCAACGCTTTCTATTGCGGTGTGAGCCCAGTTACAACTATTGTAGCACTACAAGAGCGTCGTGCAACGGGCTCCTGGACTTGTACCTTCCTTGTCCCCATTGTAATCAAGGACCGTGAGCCCAAACCAATTATTTTTCAAATTGCACCAGGTTTCAAATTGTGCAAACATTTTTACTGGTGTTTCCTTGTGTATTGCAGGACATGATTGTCAGCATTTTTGATTGTTTGTTCCAGGACGTGTCCAGATGATTGTGCGCGGGTTCAACTCGGACTGGAAGAAAGCCCTGGAGATGATCAACCAGGACGTCATGCGATCCTTCACCAACTTCAAGAACGGCACACAGATATTACAGGTGGGACATCCATAACATCTTTCATTACTTGTCTAGTACTTGTCAGTACTTGCCTTGTACTTGTCAGTACTTGCCATGCAATTGTCAGTACTTGCCTTGCAATTTCATCAGTACTTGCCTAGTACTTGTCAGTACTTGCCTAGTACTTGTTAGTACATGCCTTGTACTTGTCAGTACTTGCCTAGTACTTGTTAGTACTTGCCCTGCAATTGTCAGTACTTGCCTTGTACTTGTTAGTACTTGCCTTGCAATTGTCAGTACTTGCCTTGTACTTGTCAGTACTTGCCTAGTATTTGTTAGTACTTGCCTTGCAATTGTCAGTACTTGCCTAGTACTTGCCTTGTACTTGTCAGTACTTGCCTAGTACTTGTTAGTACTTGCCTTGCAATTGTCATAGTATTTGCTTTAATACTTGTCTTGCACTTGTCATAGTACTTGGAAATTGGCATATAGCATTGTACTTGTCTGTAATTATTAAAGTACTTATCAGGGATCAAAATTAACACTAGCCCACTGTCCCGGGCCATTTCTCCCAATGCTAAAGTTATCCTAAGGACTAATACATTCATAACATTTGTTATTTATATCAATATTCGGGCTAGTAAGTTTTAAAGTTTCTTTCGCTGCTTATTTTCCAAAGTGATATGTACTTGCTTTGTAATTGTCATTTTATGTTAATTATTGTTTTATTATGCTGTTTACCAGACAACTATCTACCTGACAACTACTGTTGTTGTGTTTTCAGGGTGGGTTGACCCAGCTCATTCAGTACTACCACCGATTCCAGAAAGTGTTGTCTCAGGCTCCATTCCGTAATCTGCAGATCAGGAACGAGATAATCAACATCCACCACGTGATGGTTGAGGTTAAGAAGTACAAGCCAAACTTCTGATGAATGCCAGTGATTTTAGTCGGCCTTCTTTGAACCCTGTCAAGGGCGTGATCGATTTGGCGTCTTCTCGTTTTGGTAGAAGTGATTCTAGGAAGACAAATGTTCACCTACGTGCCCCTGCTATGGAGGTGGAGCGCGGGAATTTGTCTGCCAGAAGAAGACGTCTTCTGCCGCAAAACGATCAGCAAGAAGACGTCTTCTGAAAGATAGATCGTCAAATCGATCACACCCTAACTGTTCCACAGTGAAGTCTGTGTTGTCAAACTGGATTTCAACTTCCAAGACTGTTCAAAAACTGGATTACATTATTTATTTTTGGATTCATATTGTAAAACTGGATTCCATGTTCAAAGACTGGGTTCCTTGTTTAACTCTCTCCATGCTGGAGGCAACCAGAGATGCCCTAAACAGCTGTGCCTGTGCATAATCCAGCAGGACGAGGGTTAAAGTATGAAGCATGGACAGAAGAATGATCATTGGTCTTGTAGAAGGTCTGTTTGCAGGTTTCAACTTCTACACACAAGAATGACATGAAGTAGATTGTCAACAGAACATATTATCAGTTGTGGAATTTAAGATACAAATGGAAAAGGAACTGTGTTTACCTTGAAGGAGTGGTCAGTGGTGAATGAATGAATGAATGAATAAATAAATGAATGAATGAATGAATTAAAGAATTCAAGTGTGCGAATCATAAGAAATGTTTGCGACAATATTGTTATCGACTATATTCCCAACTCCATATATTGTTGTTACTGTACAGAAATGTAGAACTATTCGCTATGCCTCCAAGTCTTTGTTGCAATGTCTTAAGAAAATATTTCTATTATTTCCAGCCATTCCTTGGTGATTGTGCAATGCTATTAATATTGGTTTTGTATATTGTCTGTACATAAGCACATGCAATCCTACCTTGAAAGTCTATGGTGAAATAAATGTAATATGTAACTTGAAGTGAGTGAATTGTTGCTTTACGTCACAGCGGGAATCTTTCACCCATAATTGATGAGTAACATATAGCATACTTTCTATCTCAATATAAAATGACCACTTCCTTGAGATTACTTGCTTTTGCTTCTGTATCCTGCAGGCAACTGGACATGCCTTGACTGTAATACATCCATTTTCTAAATAACACAAACACTCAATTTATTTTGATATTTATTTATAACAGCCAACAGCCGTAACAATGACAACAAAACATCAGGCGTCATGGCGACAAAATATGAAACAACCGTAACCTGTCATTTCTATGGCTTTCAACATAATTATGTACACAACACATTTCATGTCCTCATTCAAGTATCCCATCTGTGCACAACCGTAGCAATACTGGTACTAACATCAGGTTTGATCAGTACACGGGAAACTCCACATCTTGGCCCCTTCGTCATTTATATATGTACAACATAAGCATTAATTTACACGACAGGTTTTGCACTCAATAATAACATCTGAACACAAGTTTTAGTTTATCTCCACGGACAATACTTGTAGTGTTTCACAAACTCAACAACGGTTAATATTATTTGTACACAAATCTCATTGTTGAAGGAACGCAGCCTTCTTGTTAATAATCTCCATAAAATCTTCAACAAAACAAAGTACATTTGTAGAAGAAAATGATGATGACGATGATGATGTCAAAACTTGTTAAAAGAACACAACCTTCTTTTTAAGTCTCCATCAAATCTTCAATAAAACAATTTAGCACAACTTGATGATGGCGATGATGAAACTTCTAACATGGAAGACGCATCAAACTAAAACATTTTTAAAGTTGTTTAAAATAGATACAATTAAATAAGTCGTATAACTTACTCAGTTAAAAGTTATTTCTCACTATTTCTCACTGTTGGATGCAAACGTTGGGTTGAATGGAAAACAAATACCCGGTACACATAACAAATACAATATAAATATCAATATAAATATCAATATAAATAACAATCAAAACAACTAATTTGTCTAAATTTAGACTATGGCAAAATAAAACAAACTTGTGAAGATAGTAACATTGTTTTCAGTTTGTCAAAATGTAAATAGTCCGAAGGGCTAGTACATAATAATAACTAATTAACATATATAAAGGCACCATTTCTGATTGTCATTTTAAAATAGATATTTGAAAACTTAAAATGAAAACACCCAACTCAAAATGGTTACATCTGCCTTAAATAACATACAGCTATTCTTCATGTGGTATATAATATATATACTAGTAGTATGAAGTAAATAGTATTCAAGAATGTTATGATTCACATTCCAAATAAATTGTCTAAAATCAGTAATTTTGATTCTTTGGTGAATATTTCTCGACATATTGCACCGATAAGTATTAGTCATGCTGGACAGCTGTGTGACCTTAGACATTAATATGAAGGTATAAATGTCAAAGTTGCAGCTGTTCTCCATGACACAATTTATCATAACCCCCAAATAATAGTAACTTGACAATTGCAATTCTCCCAATATTCTAGCAAATGATACTAGGATTAATAACTCTTGATTAGCTGTGACTTTGAGAACAATGTGAAGGTCATTGTGGATATTTGTTAGTGGTCTCCCCTTACTTAACAACTTGCTAGTTGTCTCCCCTTAATTACCAACCAGGGGCACAGTTCTGAACACCCTGTTTCCATGACACGAGACAGGGAGTTCATTGGACGGAGTAATTACTAATTAATTACTTTCATTCGTTTAGCCGCTACAGCAGTGTCAACAAAAATAAACATTAACAAAAAGGAAATTTCATCTCCAAAAGAAAAAAAAACAAATATAATAATTTCACCGAGATCAAAATTGAATGGAAAAGATTCACCAATTTCACGTAAGGTCTTGGAGACTTGCGGGACTATTCCAGTGTATTAAAAGTAAGTATCGGAATAGAAATTTACTTCGATATATACATAACTCTTCCAATACATAACTTCAACAAATTACCATAAAAGAAAGTTACAAACTTTTATGACAAGAAGAGCCTTATAATGAACACAAAAATATCAACAAATTAATCTTGACAATGAGGAAAATATCACATATAATGTCTATACATAAATAAATAAGATAACTTACTTGGACATTATGTACACAATAAGTTGTGGAATTCATCACATGATAATTCAGATCCCCCCTTCAGTGCCAAGTCACATGACAGTGACTGCAGGTCACGAGTCTCATATTCACAAAAATACAGTAGTCACATGACATCGCATCTTTCCGGTCGCCACGTGACTATAAAAGTTCTGAAATTCTGTTCCAGGATATTCACGTGACGGCCATGTTTCAGGGTGGCGTGACGGCCATGTTTCAGGGTGGCGTGGGTGGCATCTATGGGTTGAGGAGGAAGGGGATGTAGATCATTTTGCCCTGCAGCAACGAAGCCGACACGGCCTGGATCTGAGGCAGTTGAAGCAGGAGCTCCCTGAAGCGGTTTGGATGCCCTGGAAACTGTTGACGCACGTGGTTCTGCAGCATCGTCATGTAGCGATCATGAATTTTCTCCATCGCGGGATGAGGATTGGAGTCACCTGAAAAAATTAAATTGAACTTTAAATATTTTGTCTTCAATTTCAAAACTACATGTATGATCGTTAGCGAATAAATATGAATAAATTATCATTGGTTTTGAATTATTTCCAATATGCAATAGCTTCACTTAATATAATTAGAATGGTATCTTAACCTTCTCCCTGCTGAATAAAATCTTAAGTGTTAATACAGTGACTGTGGTACTTAATACAGTGACTGTGGTACTTAATACAGTGACTGTGGTACTTAATACAGTGACTGTGGAACTGAATACAGTGACTGACCGCTGTAAACAGAAGTACTTAACAAAGGTGACTGTTGTACTTACTGAGATTTAGCAGCAGGATGACCTGCAAGCAGACGTATTCCGTCTTGGTGAGTGCCATCTGGTGGAAGGTGGACATGATGTGTGTGACCTTCTCCATGACCTCTCCGATCTCTGCGCGGACAACGTCCACGGAGAATGACTTCCCGAACGTGTCGTTGAGGTAGCACAGGACCTTCTCCATGTTCCGCTTGTACAGGTCGTTGTAGGACGGAATGTCCTGGTCCTGACCCAAGTTCAGAGCTCCGTATGCTGTCATGATCATCAGGAGCAGCTCATGCCACTTGTTTGTGAGGATCTCTGACTGGACCTCGACGGGGATCTCCCGATAGAACGGCAGCTGTCGGATCCACTGCACCAACTTGACGACGATGTCGTCACCGATCTTGCACAGGCTGCGAGCGACAGAGTCCTCACTGCCCGCGAACTGGTCGATGCGATACAGCTCCGCGATCCCCAGGAGCGAGTCCACGGCTGAGAGTTCGTCCACGAGGTAGTTGGAGTAGGTGCTGCCGGAAGGACTGAGGTCGTGGCAGGACGAGGACGCGGAGGACACAGTCGCTGAGGTCAGGTCGGAGCAGGAAGAGCTGAGAGACGCTGGCGAGGGGTACGCGGCAACAACCCCTGACCCCGGGGAATCCAGACACATGTGAACTCTATCCTCTGCGGTCATGCGAGACTGGTCGCTCGGGATACGTGCGTTCATACCTCTCGACAGGAAGTTGTTCCCATTCTCGTAAATATCGTTGCACGGGTAGCCGTGGTGATGGTCGTTGGCGATGTACGGCGTAATCATATGTCCCTGGAGGTGATGTGGCAACGTAGCGGCTTTAATGAGCTTGGGGGGACTGATAGACTTGGGGCGAGATCGGTTGGGGATATTTGACCAATCAATGGGCTCAGTGTAGCTTGGTGCAAGACGTTCTGTGGTCAGATGACTTCCGCAGTCTACTTTCATTTCGGCCACTCGTTTCTTGTACACCCGACTGTCACGCTTCCTGTGCTTCTTGTACTTAACCTATAAGAAACCAACAGTATTTTGCATGAGTAACAAGAAAGACTATCTATACAACAAATACATTTTTTTTGGTTTTAATGCAAATATATTTTTTTTACAGTGTTTACATTAACCTTCTCCCTGCTGAATAACATCAAAGTGTTCTATTTCTGCATGTGATCAGGCAACTTAAGTCGCCTTCAGCAGGGAGAGGATTAATATTACATTGCAACACTGAGTGACAATGTCAACCATAAACAAATTCATCTGAAAATTATTTCAACAAAAACGTTAAATATGTATCGATAATTTATGAAAAGTGTGCCTTTAACATTATTTCAAAGATTCCATGCTATCACCATGGATACCATATATTACCTTATATAGATTGTAGACAGCTCCGGAATTTCTCCCTCCTGGCATTCTGTCCTCTCGCACAGCTGAAATAAGGAATTAAAGTTAGGCCAGGTCGTAAAAGAATAGGCCAGGCTACTACACAATTGTTACGGTTGCAGTAGCCTAAAGTAATTTTCTGACAAATTGTTGTATATCTGTATCGGTGTCGCAACTATGTCATACGGTGTCGCAACTATGCTGAGAACTAGGAAGTAGAGATGCAAACAATAGCCAGCAACTAGTAATGTTTGCCCTCCGACATGTCTCGTACCCTCCGACTTCCGCGAGGGTGTTTGCTGTGTCAAGACTGTATTGGCAAGTTCATCTCTGAAACGCCTCTCGTCTAAATATAACAATGGATATCTCCAAACACACTATTGACAATAGCCTTGCCAAAGTCCTACATTGGCCCTGCAAACGTCCTACATCCTACATCGGTCCTGCCAAAGTCCTAAATTTGAAGACGACCAGAAAGAAACGCGTGGAATTTTTTCGGCGGACCACTAATCTGTCGTTTAATATTGCAGACCTATGACCCATGTGTCACACGACTTAAACGCCCTTAAACAATTTCAACAAACATATAACGGGAGGTGGCAGATTTCTGAGAATGCTCTAGAATTTGAAGATTATATTTTTTTGTTGACTTTCTCCGTTTTGGGAGGGCCTGTAATATATGGCATTCCTAAATACACATGGAAGAAATGCTGCTCAGAGAAAAACAGAGGATATTTAGAACTTATTTTTTAAATAGAATTTCTTATTAAATGTCATGAGAATAGATCACTAGTTATATAAACAAAACAAGAAAAATCTTGGTTAATAATGTCTCGCCTGCTAAAACCATGCCAATTTAAAAATAAAAATGTCTCACCTGCTAAAACCATGCCCATCAGTAGACACTTCTTGAATCGGCAGTACTGGCACCGATTCCGCTGAGCTTTGTTGATCTCGCAGTCGCCTTCCGAGACGCACGTGTACACGCGCTTGTTCTGCACAGTGCGCTTGAAGAAGCCCTTACACCTGAAAACACAGATCACATTGCTGAGATGTTGGAGCAATTAGGCAGACCAAAACCTAACACTTAGTGCCAGTCTACTGTCTAACCATGGTAACAGATAAATATGGATAATACCATTTTGGAAATTGAAACGTGTAAATGAAATGGATGATATATTTGACAACATTTGTTACATTTAATTTTAGCATACCTTGTTGGCAGGATGAGATAACGTTTAACCAATAACGTTAAAGCGAGAAACAGGAACCTAGGCGTGCTCAATAGCAGCTTGGCGTCTTTTAGAAGCTGAAAAACTGGCAACATTATTTAATCTTCTGTCCTGGGATCTGTGTTGATATTGATTTGATCTAGAACTGTTGGTAATGATTGGACCCAGAAGTTCCAAAGACCTTTCGTCTCAAAACTAATTCCTTTAAAGTCTAAAAATAAACTTGACACAAATTCCGTAACATTTCTGATGAAATAGTCGAACATCAAAAGTTTTGTAAAAGAGACTTCGACATTCAAGACATTGTTTTACATGTTGGATTTTGAATCGCTGTGTATATTGGGCTTGGGTTTTAAAGTGAGGAAAAAAATCAATATTTTCTTCCACCTTTAGTGAACAGTCGCCTGGAAGACAAATATAAACAGCCAGAGTTGACCTTGCTCAACACCCAACCAGGAAACAGGCTAACGCCGCAGCAAATGAAACCATAATGTCGCAGCGAATGGAAGTAAAGAGAACAGCAAGCCATTATCTTTGTCTATTCCCGCACTATAACTTAGCTTTTAGTAACATTTTCAGTGTATGAATTAATTATAAATATGATTTTAAAATAGCATGAACATATCCACTATGAGACCATAGCGCTCTCGTAAGTGCACGATTCTTTACGTATTAGCGATGGCTACGAGAGTCCTTATGGTCTCGTAGTAGAGAAACGATACCTTGGCTTATAGGGTGATTTAGATGTTTGGGTGATTTAGATGTGTGGGTGATTTAGATGTGTGGGTGTCTACGTGTAAATGCATGGTGCTCAGCTTACCCTTCACATGTGATGATTCCATAGTGCAGGCCAGTGGCTCTGTCGCGACAGATCGCACACACCATCTGCTCTTCCGGTTCCGACTCGTAATCACCTTGATCCGTCTGGTCATGTGACCTGTCAATTGGTCGGATGTCTGTCTCACTTAAGTGGCCGCCGTACACAAATTTTCCATTTGTATAATGAGCAATGAAGTCCTGTTCTTTACAAAACTTGTCGGTACCCGTCGGCTTCTGATCAGTGTTATGGCTGATGGCCTCCTCCTTCTGAGGCGAGGTGTGGTTGGTCATGTGACCATTAGCATTGTTCGCAAATGGGAAAATAGGCATGTTTTTATCCATTGATGTCCCGTTGTTGAACATGAAGCCATTAGGTGGCGCTGCGACGAACATGGGCGATGACATGTTCGGTAACACTCCGGGAACCATCCCGGACATGGCACCCATTACGGGAACAAACCGGACACCCCCGGACACCATCCCCTGTACTTGGGACATCCCATGGCCCTGGAGCATGTTCATGTATGCCGGCGGAAACCCGAAATATGTCATCCCAACTGACATGTCTTTGTGTCCTCCGAGCGGCTCCAGGTTCTGGATTTGCTGCGTGAAATGTTCGAACTTCTTGGTGCCCTCGTCCTTGTAATTGGACAACCGACACATCTTGGCCGGTGGCTCGTCGGAGATGCTGGATCTGTTACTGCCGTCGCTGCTACGGTCCGACACATAGGCGCTGTCGCCCTCACTACTGCGTCGCTCTGAGTCGCTACTGACGTTGCTGCGTCGGTCAGAGTCACTGCCGGTGTCACTGCGACGTTCAGAGTCACTGCCGTTGTCGCTCGACTTGGACATGCACGGGCTGAGGTCGTTGTCGCTCCTGAAGATGTCCTGGACTCGCTTCCTCTTCAGTTTGAAGTCTCGGAACATGTTGGGCTGACAGTACAGGGATTTGTCCAGAGCACTGTTGTCCATTGGGATTTGATGATATCTAGTCTGCACAAAGGCCGTCATCTGAAACACAACGAACAGGACACAATTAATTTATGATGATAGCACTGCATATACTTGGGACTTTCTCAAATCCAATGAAAAAGTTTGTATCAGAAGTAATCACCATACATTCTAATGGTCAACTCAGATGGTAGAGTTCATATCAGAAGATGTTTTAAGTCTCAGTGACCCACTCGGTTACCTCGGATAATAGCCTTCTATCAGAGGTGTCTCTGAATGTCTCGCACCAAACGACCAACCCTGGTGATAAACATGATGAGGCAAGTCTTACCGCCATAGTACCAAGATCTACCAGCCTACGAGGCAACAACAAATGGTACCAATGATGTGTTCTCCAACTGGACAATGTCTGGCGGCAATCTCCTCTCCCAGAGAAAACCCAAGCAAGTCTGCAGAGTTTCTGTGTCGGGGAGGTTGCGGAAGAGGAAGTCGTATGCACAGCTCCGCAACAACAAACACTACGGAGAGCCGTGATGACAAACACCAACAAAAGCCCACTTTGTTGTGACCGCGAAACACGGCCAATCTTGGGCCAGATTTGCAAACAGCAGCCAATACCTCGAAATCCCCTGTTTCTAAACATAGCGACACACAGTCATTCCACAGGTATTGACATGGGACAAGGAAACTTCCTCCGAGACAACAAAGCATTGACCTTGAATCAACAATTCTCTCCCTGAGTACATAATATTGGGCGGACCACATCAAACTGTTAGAGTAAGCCATCGAGAGAGAAAGAGGAGGGGGGTTGGGCGAACCAAATCAAACTGTTACAGTAAGCCATCGAGAG
>JAUTBV010123640.1:0-12834 GCA_032361325.1 Lepetodrilus fucensis
GACAATAGGTACTACAATCAGACAATACACTTAGACAATAGGTACTACAATCAGACAATACACTTAGACAATAGGTACTACACTCAGACAATACACTTAGACAATAGGTACTACAATCAGACAATACACTTAGACAATAGGTACTACAATCAGACAATACACTTAGACAATAGGTAGGCCTACTGCATGATGGTCTTCCATGCTATATTTCCCAGTTTAGCAAAGGTCTCAATGACATCCATGACAGATGTCCAAGATCTTATTTCAGAATTCCGTTTGATTCTATAAAGGTATGTTTTATTCTCCCAGCAATAACTAGAACACACAACAGGAAGGGTGTAGTCTAAAGGAAGGGTGTTTGCCTGATGGCAGAATCTAACATAAATACATTTCATATCGCCAGCACATTATCTACAACTGCCATAAACCATAATATTACTTTCCAAACATTTAACCAATTCAAACCAGATTAACCCTGTAATTCTGAAAACATTTCTATGATTTTTTTACATCAATTCAACAATTATTATTAAAAATGGAAGTTAATATGAGAATACTGAGGTTAACATATTGAAATTAACTGAAATTCATAAATAATTAATAATTATTTAAAAAAAATGAAATATTAAATTATTATCAAAAAGGGAAGTTAGTATGAGATTATAATATTAATTTAAATCAGTGAGTGAGTGAATAAAATTATGAAAGTTTAATGTCACTGTGGGAATCTTTCAATGAAATTGAAATGAAGTGCAATTCATGACATTGGTGTTTCAGAATCCGACCCAGACCCAGAATTATTCTACTAAAAGGAAAAATCAATTTGACATCTACTCAATAGCCATGATGAAATCTTTTAGAAATGTACTATACTTTCTTTTTACATCACAATATTCTAAAAAGAACATATCCACTGGTAAACATTTTCATTTGTAAGAATTGGAGGAGCAAAAAAAAAATCGCACAAAAAGAAAAACTAACAAGACTGCAACCAAAAAAAACCATGAAATCTACACGAATATTGACAATCCTGTGTTAATAACTACACCTTTGGTTCCAATCTTAAAGGAACAATTCTACGTTTTTTTCATTTGCTCTCTTCCTTAGATAATGGCCTTCACCTTTCTGTCTTTGTTATTGGACAACAAAAGATGTTACATTTGTTGCTTGAGAGATCACATAACCTTTGTATCAGTCTCAATTATTTTAGAATCTACTCCAACTACACTGTTAACCAGTACATTACATTGCAACTCTTTCTTTTTAGTCTCCAACTGTTGCAATGAACAACAATGACAAAGGTTGCAATCTAATTTAGGAAATGACTTTGTGCATTGAGTATCGGATTTCCTGAAATCTAACATCTTTTCACGATACACACAAAATTGAAAACTTCATCCATCGAAAAAACAAAGCACTAACAAACACCAGAATAGTACATAGATCGTACAAAACAACTTTTGTTGGCTTGCTCAATAATATGAACGATTCCCTAGATAATTATAAATACATGCTTATCTATAGCAGTATTATGCTCAGAATTACATATGCAAGGTCTCATTAGCTAAAACTACTTGTTATTTCATGCAGGAAATTGAATGGTGAAAACACATCGGGAGACTTTTGTGATTGTAGACGATGCTAACATCGATCTATTTTGCATGTTTCATGAAATACGAAGTTATTTATAACCAGATAACTAGTTGTGGAAAACTCTATAATTACAATGAAAACAAGAACTGGTATACTATTTTTATTATTGTTGTTGTATTTGTTGTTGTTATTATTGTGATACAAGAGTAGTAGTAGTAGTAGTAGTAGTAGTAGTAGTAGTAGTAGTAGTAGTAGTAGTAGTAGTAGTAGTGGTAGTGGTGTTTTATATTATTATTTATTGTTGTCATACAAGAGTATTATTATTATTATTATTATTTAATGAGTGTGATTATTGTTGTTGTTATTCTTGTTGTTGCTGTTGCTTGTTGTTGGTAGTATTACACTACTATTTCGCCCTAATACAGTTTTAGCCTGCCCAAATGTTCAGACCCCTGGCTAACATTATACAGCAGGCTAACACTGACCAGCTGCTAATAATGTCACAGTGACCTCAGGCAAGGATCATCCTGTATTCCTCACATACTCTAAACTTTTACAGAAGATAACGCAAACCTCAATTTAGGCCCTGACTACTGCAAACCTAGATTTTGGCCTCGACTGCAAACCTCAATTCAAGCCCTGACTACTGCAAACCTAGATTTTGGCCCCGACTACAAACCTCAATTTAAGCCCTGACTACAGCAAACCTCATTAAGCCCCGACTACTGCAAACCTCGACTTAGGCCCTAACTACAGGTATGACCCTTTCGTGAAATATAGATCTGTAGTTTGCATGTACCAGACAGAGTGTGGGTTTCACCAAAGTGATTACAAAAATCTATAACCTGACCTGAGTCCCCCAGGGCTCTGGACTAACATATGCCCAACGTACAGGGGCAAGTTAAATTGCACTGCAGGCAACCTACTTTTTAACATTATGCACCTTTGATGCCATTGCAACTTGCCCTGTGCAAGTAACTCAGAATGTTAGTCTGGTGCCCTGGTCCCCATTAACCAGAACAATCGTAGCTACAATTGATTTTAAGTAAAATTGTAGGCACACACTACAAATGTAAATCTGGTTGGATGAACCACTTTTATCACTACAATAGTTTTAGCTAACCACATGCTCAAGCATTATGGCGATAAAAGTGCATCATGCAATGGATTTACATTTTTAGTGGGTCCCTAAAATTTGACTTACAATCAATCATATCTACATCTGTTCTGAGCAACGGGGCCCTGAATGAGAGTGAGCTATCTGTTGTGAGCAACCGGCCCTGAATGAGCATGAGCTATCATCAATACACACCACTTCAAATTCATTAAAAATAAATCCAATAATAATGTCATACATTTAAAGGAAATAATTCTGTGAAAGTTAATTGCAATCAACCAAACCTGCTGGAAAGCATGACAAAATATATTAATAAATATACATTACATTTATTTGTCAATTTTCGGGAATAGAATCATATCTACAGTTTTATTGATTGCTTTCAAGCATAAACGTATTAGTATCTTAATTTATTTAACCTTTTTTGCTCTGATAGGCTTTTTAATGGTTTTAGCTATTGTGATTGCCTAACTAGATTAATAAATATACATTACAAATGCCAAATGACTGTAATGGAATGATATCTACAGTTCTATTGATTACTTTCAAGCATAGCAGTATTAGTATTTTAATTTATTTAACCTTCTTTGCCTCGACGGGTAATCACAATAGCCGCTGTACAGAGCGTCTCCAGTTATCCCCAACGGGAAGAACACAACAATGTCACTTCCTCGTTTACTTTTACTTGAACGTTAACACATATAATGAACAGAAAAATAAACCAATTAGTGCATAAAAGAAAATGATATTTTCCCCATTAAGTATAGATTAATAACGGAGATCAAATGTGTTTTCGGTGAACGTTTCTTTTAAAAATTTGATCTTATTGATGTTTTTTCTTTTCTTCCAAAGTCGTTAAGAAAAGTCATTTATCATGAGGGAATTGATCCATTCCGTCATTATGTCATCGTCACTGGCAAAGACACATAAATTACAAACATTGATCATGTCAAGCGTAGGTGTGCGTACTGTTTAGAAGACAGTTTGTCATCTTCAAAGTTCATTTCACATTCCATATTGATTCCATGTCAATTTGTTAATCAATGGAAGTAACTTCTGTCTTAATCCTGAAATTTGTCTTCATATTTTTTCTTTTCTTATTTTCTTCACAAAGAGATTCATAGTTCATTGATCTGACAAGTTCTTCACCTCCATTGCACGTGACAAATAAACATGTCGGCTAAAGTAATATACTGATGACCTTTGACATGCAACTGTGACTCTGGAATGAATACAAGAGTTTTCTCGTTATTATATACATGTATTTTAATAAAACATATCTATGAAATTATTACTTTCATATGAATCGCATTTTGGCTCCAAATCAGACGACTTTAGTATTGACATAAACACTGACAAGCAGACAGACAACACATAATCTACATTTTGTCTCCAACCCATCACCTTAATTGACATTGCCATATAAATCGAAAGTTCAACAAAAACATTACATACTGTAAATCATTAAATTAATGCGTTACTAATTTAATGCGACCTCTAGATTTTAGACGTAAATGCGACACCAATAAAATGCGAACGGCCATGTCTCCAAGCATGTTTCCTCCAAGTCTTACCTTTAATGCGCAGCAATTAAATGCGACAATACAGCGGTCGCATTTTTTTAATTAATATTCTTCTCGCATTAATTTCATGATTTACAGTATTGGGTATCTAAGGCTTGTTGTTTCGTCTGCTGACTTGAGTTATCTCCCCTTCAGAGTGTGGAAGCAGTGCTGATGATGCGGGAGGATGGGGATTATTCAAGTCTGGGTCTGGAGTCAATGGACTGTCCCCACGTCATGCTGGTTGGCTCAAAAGGTGCGTCATAGTTCTTCTCCTTGAAATATGAACTTTTCGTGAAAATACCCATGGTGTTTACAAAATCTACATTGAATACTTGGCTATCACAAACTAAGTTGTACAAGTATATCATGATAAATATCTTTTGCCCCGTGGCCCATATGTTCAGAAAGTGTAAGATTTGTCTCCCCTGTTGCAGGCAGCCTGCGTGTGATCAATACACTGACAGGGCGGTGCATGCATGAGCAGGTGGCAGTGCGGTCAGCCCCGGGCGGTGGGGACAAGTCGGAGGGTGATCAGGTCATCACCCAGGCTCTGCACTGTGCGGCGGTGGGTGTCGTTGTCGTGGTTACCTACGATCACAACATCTTGCTGTACCGCGATCAGGACCTCACACAGACCAAACAGGTTAGCCAAATGTCACTGCCACCATTTATCTATGTATGTGTTGTATCCATTGCCATCCTTGTGCAGTATCTATTGCCATTAAGCTGTCATGATTGCCCCCTCCCCTGCTGTACTTATTGCCACCCTGGTCCTCCACTCAGGTGTCTGGCAATGCTGGGGAGATTCTGGACGTCCGATTCCTGGGGGAGGACAACACTCACCTGGTTGCCGCTAGCAACAGTGAGAAGCTGAAGGTGTTTGATGTCAACACGTGGTCCTGTCAGATCGTGGAGGGTCACAGCGACATAGTTCTCGCAGTGGACGTGTATGACAAGCTGGATCTGGTTGTAACTGGTTCTAAGGTGAGTAATATCTGATTACAACACTGATATCTATGTTGTCGCAAATGGGTGAAAGATTCCTGCAGTGACATTAAACTTCATATTCACTGACTCACTCACTAATATCTATGTGCTCCTGTACAACATAGCTTTGTACTGGTAGCTAAGTGATCATTTAAGATACAAAGTAACATTGAGAACAAAAACAACAATGAAAATTATCTGTGAAATTCAACATTGATATGAAAGTGATCAGCCGAGACATAACTGAGGCTAGAACCCTTTAGCTTCAGGTTTCCAAGGTTACCAAGTGTTGTTGTATTGCAGGACTCCACTGTCCGTCTGTGGAAGTTCCTCCCCGCGTCGGGTCAGCTGATTTGTGTGGGCGTGGCTAGCGGTCACGTGCAGGCAGTTGGGGCGGTGGCCTTCTCAAGGTGGGTCAGTCGTACGACACAGGACTAGTGGGTGAAGTTACATGACAGTCTCACAGAATATAGTGGGTGGAGTTATTTAGATTTGTCATGATGATCTACTGTGATATTACAATGTGACTGCAGGGCTCCAGACTAACATTTTGAGTTACTTGCCCGCAGAGCAAGTTAGGGAAAGTCCAATTTAACTTGCCCCTGTACGTCGGGCATATGTTAGTCCAGAGCCCTGTACTGTGAGGTTAATGTGATTTTTCTGGTTACAGGAAGTCTCCATCGTTTGTGCTGAGCGGTAGCCGTGACAACACGTTGAAGCTCTGGCAAGTGCCGTCACTGGATGACGATACGATGCAGGAGATGACATGTCAGCTGACGGAACATGCTCACGACAAGGACATCAATGCTGTAGTTGTTGCCCCTAACGACAAGTTTATTGCCACAGCTTCTCAGGACAAGACGGCCAAGGTAGCGCTTTCTTGTCCTGTCTCCTTGTCCTGTCTCCTGTAACTGTGTAGCATGACGGTGTATGCACTGTCTGCTCTGATTGGATTTGTTGTACAATGAGTAACGTGTAATTGCCTCAGTCTGTCATCCCAAGCCACTATTTAACCATGGTTATCATTTTTATAAATCTGTTTCAGCTATGGAAAGCCTCCAGCCTCTCTCTGCTCGGAGTGTTCCGAGGTCACAGTCGTGGAGTCTGGTCTGTGCAGTTCTCCCCGGTAGACCAGGTGAGATGCTACCTAGGTGACTGGTAATATGTTACCTTTAGGTGAGATGTTACCTCTAGGTGAGATATTTCTTGTATTTTAAAGATGAGATGTTACCTCTAACTGACTGGTGAGATTATATACTCTGACTGGGTTTATCACTGTTTACTCTTGCTCCCAGTGTATTTCACATCTGATGTTTCTCTCTCCACAGTGTGTGGCCACCAGCTCTACAGATGGAACAGTCCGTATTTGGAGTCTCACCGACTTCTCATGTGTCAAGGTCAGTCCTCTAGGGTCAACATCATCGCAAATGGGTGAAAGATTGCCGCAGCGAAGTTAAACTCCATATTCACTCACTCACTAGGGTCAACACTGCATATTATGCTAACATCAAATGCTCACAACTATCCATCATATGCCACTACATGCACAAACTACTATTTTTCTGTTTGAATATTACATTTATCAGTAGTATTGCATATGATACTATCAGTGTGGTATTGATGAGATGCACTGTCTGTACTGTACTGTACAGTTGTCATCCTTGGTCTGTCGGTACCAGCCGGTGCTTGCAGGCATATTGCAACATTCAGTGCTATGGATGTTGAGGGTTTCCTCCTGCCCTAAACTTACCAGCCGTGATACAATGTGAAATAATATTGAAAAGGGCTCTAATGCCCCAATTAAAGAAAAAAGCAAGAATTAAATCCATGTGTTGTATTCCAGACATTTGAGGGCCACGACGCCTCCGTTCTACAAGTGTGCTTCATCTCTAGAGGAATGCAGCTCCTGTCTGTGTGAGTCTTGTTTACTGTCTTATACACTGTCTTCTTGAATGTGTGTGTAGTCTGCGTGTGTAGTACAGACTCACAAGGACACTTAACATCTGTGTCTGTCTGGTTATAGCGGCTCTGACGGCCTCCTGAAGCTCTGGACCATCAAGACCAGCGAGTGTGTGAAGACGTTCGACAGCCACGAGGCCAAGGTGTGGTCGGTGACGTGCAGCCGTGACGAGGACAGAGTCGTTACTGCCGACGCCGAGTCCACCATTATACTGTGGAAGGTCAGTGACCCTACCTGATGATGTCGCACCAAAGTAATCTTTATCTGATGATGTCGCACCAAAGTAATCTTTATCTGATGATGTCGCACCAAAGTAATCTTGTCTGATGATGTCGCACCATAGTAATCTTTATCTGATGATGTCGCACCAAAGTAATGATCGTCATACCAAAGTAATGGTTGTGTCTTAAATGTATATGATTACGGTTGTTGTTTGACAGGATGTCACGGAGCAGGAGGAGGAGGAGATGTTGTTGAATCAGGAGGAGCAGGTCGTGCAGTGAGTAGACTACAGCCAGTAGCGTGAATGTCATGTAATATGTAGTGTGAAGGATTATATAGTAGCTATTGTGTTGTACATTGAGTGATATACAAACCATATTCGGTAGTGAGTAATGCATCATCCATACCGCAAGTAATATACTAGCTAAGTAGTGGCTACTGCTAAAATGTGGACAGTGAGGTGTTTGTGACTTTTCTATTAAGCTGAAACAATATATTTTTGAATGAATGGACCAGACATAAGTGGCACTTCTTTTGCCTTAGCCGGCTAATTGTTGTCTGCTTTATTTATTTTATTTTTTTGCATGCGCACGTGGCGGCGAAGTGCAAAAAAACACACACAAAAACCACTGCGGACCTGGCTCAGTCAAATAGTTTTCGGCCAGCCCAGTCTAGAAATGCTTATATCGGTCGCTAGGGTATGTGATATGCGTACGCAAAGTGGCTAGAAATCCTAGCCGGCTAAGTGATAAACGAGTAGCCCTACTGAATGTTCATACTTGATCCTCTTCCAGGCAGCAAGAGTTGTCTAACCTGATCCAGGGCAAGCACTACTTGAAGGCGATTGGTCTGGCCATCACACTGGAGCAACCCTACCGTCTGCTGGGCATAATGAAGGGCAAGTAACTCAGAGATTATTTCACCAACTTGTGACAATATTATATTTTTCACAGAAACATTGTCACACATCTACAATGAAGAGCTCATTAAGAATGTTATGTATATTGAATTTTCTATTTGTTCTGTGTATTGAATGTTCTGTGTTTATTATAGAACTGCTGCTAGAGACAGATGGACAGACCAAGCTGGAACAAACACTGGCCAAACTACGTCCAGACCAGACAGGTGATATATAGCAGTGTTCTCACTTTACGTTCTATCCTATCCACAGTATTTCACTGTGCTAGGATATTTGGGTAGATACAAGCCTACAACTATGTGGCATGATAATACACTTATACAAGGGAGACAACTGTGGAGACAGCTGTACAAATTACATACCAGTCTGCTGTCATAGGGCTGGAAAGTAATGGCGGGAGCCTCTTTGTGAAACTGACTTTCGGGTACAGGAAGGCTCCTAATAATGACAACTACTACGAGGATAAGCGACAAGCTCATCCAACTGCGCATTAATTAAAAAACAATTTATAAAAACCATTGTTCCCATATTACGTCATGGCTATTGTGGCTACAGTCTATTGCAGGTGTAGTGATATATGTGCGAAGCGCAGATCAACACATTTGCACTAGTTTACGTGCTGTACCCACCACTTACCAGGCCTATTAGACCGCAGTAGGTCTATGCCTAAAGATGATTTTATCTTTAGAATGTCAAATGTAATACTGTGGTTTCCCTTAATAATGTGGGCTTGCACTTTGTTTCATGCATGGTTACGCCACTATATGTAGCCATTACTTATAAGTAACTGCTTTTATATATTTAAGAAATGAATGTGTTGCTATATTTCCTTGTATGTGCATTCGCTGTAGGCCTTTGAATATTGGTTCGTCAGAGCACAGGCACTTGAATCAGGCCATTATTTAAACAAATATATAGGCTATTTATATTCTTTTCTTATTTTTTTCCTTATTGTAGTTTTAGTTAAAATATATTCTGTTAAATAAAAAAGAATATTAAAAAAAACAATATAAATCGCCATCGATGGCGATTATATTTTTATTTTTTATTTTTATTTTTAACAGAATATATTTTAAATAAAACTACAATAAGAAAAAAATATATTATAAAATATATATATATTGGTTTTTTTCAAATAATGGCCTGATTCAAGTGCCTGTGGTCAGAGCAAGCCAGTGCTCGCAAGTTTACTGCATCACCCATGTATGCACTGTAGTTGCTGCAGATATCCCCTTAATTGTCATGCTTAACTATTCGTGATATGATGATAATCTTGAAAGTTGTTAATAAAACAAACGCAAAAAATACATTTAGATAGAATAATAAAAAATAATACCTAGTTTTCGGACGGCCATTATCCCCGTGATTTCTCGTGATATAAATAGAGATCTGACGTCCTCAGGGCCGAGGGTCCCAAGTTCACATGCTAGTTTATTTTCATTAGTTTATATGCGTAAATATGACACCTAAATGTTGTAATCTTATGTAATTTTAACTTGTGTCAAGTGACATTTAGTGTAAATGCACCATCATTAGAAAGTCAACAATAACATTCAAACGAAATGTTCAGTACTCTCGGGGAATGATCGTCTGCTTTGTTGATTGTTTATAAATACTGACGTGAAATGAGCACCATCGACAGTTGTCACATTCCAGTGACGCCCCGCGTGTCCTAGCCAATCAGAGGTCCGAAAACCAATGACGTAATAGTTGGCTAGATGATGTTGACGTGCTATCTAAATGACGGTCATGTGTGTTACTGAGGACTTTATTTCCATAAGGATCTGTGTTTATTTCATGGATTATATGCTCAACTTACAGGTAAGAACAACAATTTGAAGTTTCGTTTAGCATACTTGTAGTTCACGAAATATGCGATCTACGCTTATCAGTCCGAAAACTAGGTATCGGAGGATATATAATACATAGGACGATAAAGAAACTACCCCTAAAATAAAATTACAAATACATAAAATAAAACAAAACATTACAATATCTTGGATATATAAGCCTACTATTAGTGTTTCTGATTGCAAGGTATCTTGGCCCAGGCCACAGGAAGTAAATACGGCGACACCTATATCCCCGCCAATTATGTCAAGTACTTGGAGCAGGCAGGTGCAAGAGTGGTACCGATCAGGTCAGTTCCAATAATATCAAAGATAAAATTATGTATTATCCTTAAAACATAATACTAGTATGTGAACCGTTTTTTAAAAAGGTTAATCGACTATGTAGGCTACAACATCATTTATTAGTAAATGGCAAGCAATATCTATAAATGTTTGCTCTTCCGATATTTTCTGCGTACATTGATATTGATTCATATATATAGTCATTAGTACCTCTTTGTTCTTGAACTACCGGTATAAATATAGCTCTATCATTATGTACATGTATTGCCAGAGTCCAAACAAAAGACACAAACACATTAATGGAATGCTTCCTATTTCAGAATCCGTGAGAAACCAGCTTATTATGAGAAAATATGCAAGCATATAAATGGGTACGTTATTATTTTCAGTTAATTAATGGTTGTCTGTATATATGTTACAGTAAGATCGTGTAATCAGGGATTACTGGAAATCTCTTACATTTTTAGGGATTTCGTGAACTCACTGTGAGGGCCAGGAATTAATACTGGAAATCCCTAAAATTCCCAGTGATTTCCAGAAATCCCTGAAAAACGTAGTCAGGAATTTAACGAACTCCCTAAAATTCATTTTGATGATAAATGACATGAGAAAAGTTCATTTTTAAAATACAATATTTATTCAGGGTGATGATAAATAATATAATGACTTGATAAACATTTTAAATTCCATAGTTATTCAAGGTAAAAATCCACCGTTTCATTTTAAAAATACAATATGTATTCAGGGTGATGATAAATGACATGAGAACAGTTTAAAATGTAATGGTTATTCAGGGTAAACATCCACTGTTTCATTTTTAAAATACAATATTTATTCAAGGTAAAAATTCACTGTTTCTTTTTTAAAATACAATATTTATTCAAGGTAAAAATTCATTGTTTCATTTTTAAAATACAATATTTATTCAAGGTAAAAATTCACTGTTTCTTTTTTAAAATACAATATTTATTCAGGGTGACGATAACTGGCATGAGTAAAGTTTAAAATTCAATAGTTATTTAAGGTATCACACGAGATGTGCACACGCTTGATTACATCGAAGGTATCTTCAAGAGCCACATAACATAGTACAGAGGTGATTTCACGGGCGACGAGCGTTTCTTGATGAGTTTCTCTACGTCGCCGCACTTTAAGATTTCAAACCTAAAAGAAGAGAAATAACACATTTACATAGATGTTCATAACTCAATTTGAACACCCTAGATAAAAGTAATGTATTAAAACACACTGAATAAAATATTCCTTGAAAATAATGAAATATAATGTAATTAATTCAAATAATCATATATAGTTGCTAACATGACTGTTGAATGACAGTTAATATCTAAAATACAGTAGTATAAATATCAACTCAATATAGCAATAATGAATCCACATGAAGTGCATAATATGTGCGACAGACATGCTAGTATACTTATACTTACTTGGCTAGTAGGTAGTAATCATTGCGTTCCTTTGGCTTGTCATGTGTTGATGCTGCTTTTAGTTCTTCTATCTTGGTATAATAATCGGATTTAGGTATCAGGTTCTTTTTACATGTTTCATACTTTTTAAATAGTTTCTCCAGAAAAACTGCCTCCATACTGTCACGAGACATATATATTGAATAAACCAATGCACCTTAGATGGTACATTTATAGTACAATTCATGGAAGCCATCAATCACACACACACACAGTAAGCTACCAGTGACAATGCAATGTAACTATCTGATGGCATATCAACACTGTCTAAAGTAAGTCACATGTAAGGCTATTATTTCTCACTTAATGGCAACCTCGGCTAATCAGCTCACTAGTAAAACTGTGTAATGGGCATAAGTAAATTTCAGGGATTTCTGGAAATCACTTGACATTTTAGGGATTTCCAGTAATCCCTAGCCCTCACAGTAAGTTCACGAAATCCCTAAAAAATGCAGGGATTTCCAGTAATCCCTGATTACACGATCTTACTGTAACATATACAGTGTACTGGCATTCTATATTGCTATGTATATTCTCTATGTCAGAAGTTGATTTGTGTAGACTAAACTTCTTCATTTTAAAAATAAACCCGCTGAATAATCAGCATATATTAACATGCTAATTGTGATGCAAGAATAGTTCGTCCTCATCTTTATACAGGACACATCTGCCAATTGTTTCTAAACTATGTTTAAAGGCCACCAATGTGCGACTCCCATCATATTGTAACCATATAATTATGTATTCCATTATTAGCCATCTTTCTACGATGGCTAAGCTGCATGCCTATGCCTATGTCTACCAGATAATGCCGTGCCACTACTGAGTAGCTACCTCAGCAGCAGATCCCTA
>JAUTBV010123651.1:0-12830 GCA_032361325.1 Lepetodrilus fucensis
CTTAATTGATTGTTTTGCACTTTCAATTTGCTTGTTTGCCCAAATGCGCTATATATGGTGTTATAGGGCGTTTTTAATCCATTTTCCAGCCACAACTTCTTTCCCATTATGCAGATATTTATATATATATGTCCCTTAAGCAGTTACATCAAAATCACATTTCATACTGTCAGCAATATTAACGCGACGTTATTACACAGTTATATCAAAATCATAACACACTTTCAAAACTGTCAGCACTTGCTATTCCCCACGATAACGTCTAAATTATTATACAATTAACACTGTCTCACATTGGTACATCCTTGACGCTGGCAGGCCTGTCTTGTACATTATATTACTACGTGCGTGTATATATGTAACACATATACATGTAAACAGGTGTGAACTTGACAGATGAGATGACAACACCTGTTGATTAGCCCCAGGTGGACAACCGTAGATGGTCACTTTGATTGGCAGGTTAGTGATGAATCACCATGTATCTTGTCTATATCGCCAAACCGCGGAGTTCATGATATTCATATTCTATTTCCATACAAACAGAAGCAAGCGACAAGAAATTAACATACGTGCTAAAATTAGGATATAGCGTACTTTGCCAAAAGTGCAAATACAATAGTTGATTGGCAAGTAAATTGTTTACATTGATCTGAGCTGCAGTAACGGTGATAACATATTAATATATTAATACTTATTCCTTATTTTAAAAAGCAGAACATAAACCTTACAAACAATTTAACAACAAAACAAACAGAAAAACTTATGAGAAAACATATGGAGCATGATTTGTTACGGGTATAATGCATTTTGTTCTTTGATAGCTATAGTAAGCTGCATGCGTCACAAACAATGTGGCAATATAAGATATCTATATTTTTGAATAGGTGTAAACATATCTTGATAAAAATAATATTAACGTGTATACGGGTATCTGTTAATATGGTTATGTCTAAAAATAATAATAATACTAATAATAACAACAACAACATAATAATAATAATAAGAAGAATAAGAAGAAGAAGAGGAAGAAGAGGAAGACGAGGAAGAAGAAGAAGAAGAAGAGGAAGAAGAAGATGTGAATTAGAATAATACAAGTATTGCTTATCTGGTGTGAATATATATATTGAATGTACAACAATCCATCATATACTATTGCAATGCTAGCACCCAATGTATTGCATCTTATTTACTTCTTTTGGTTGTATATATCTCACTATAGTTTTGCACCAAATGTATTACGATAAATTGTAAATAAGGAGAGGACTATGATAATTGTTTCACTTTTGTCTAATCATGTTGCTTTTCAGTAGATACAATATATTGAAATGAAATATGAATGAACTATTCATGGAAAAGCACAAACGTATACCTAACCCATAAGATGCTACAATTAATACATTAATTCACAAATTTACATCTTAATTCACACTACTTTTTTTTATAAGGTTATCTTACTGTTATTTAATGCTTATTTCTAAACATTTAATTTCAGCCAAAAAGCAAACGAATTTTTTTCTCATGTCTCATGATCATAACGTTGCGAAATTGAGCGTTCGAATGACTGATGGAACATTTAAACTTTAATTAGACATCACCATCTTAAAGTTTCAGAGGGACCCCAGCAAAAGGCCAGCCCGAGACAGAGCAACATGAATTATATCTCGATATATCAGAAGAAACTGATTCAACTAAATCCTCTCCTGAGTGATTTATATTGCGATCTCTCGGGTTCCTCTTCGCCGTCGTTGTTCCACCTCAAACCTCATATTTACGAGCTTATGCTAGGAAGTAATTTATACACAGGGAGCTCGTCTCATCTCCTTGGCCGCTAGACCCTTACGTGTATCCCAGAGTGGAGGTATCCCACCCCACAAAACCTGGGTACAAACCAGTTAAGACCAGCATTGCACGGAAACGTAAAGTACCCGGGAGCGAGAGAACCCATTGAAATACTCACGGCGTCAATTTGAATTTGATTACGAGCACGACTTCATTAGATTGGTATGAAATGTTGAAGAAATATTAATATCAATGACTTGCAACTGATGACATTAGCGAGAGCTGATGAGGCTCAACAAATACAATGACAATTGTTGTGGTTTTAACCTTGATTAATTATCTCCAATTACGTCATATGCCATGTGTGATTAATGAAGTGATGAAATGAATACCATATTGCTTAACCTGGCTATAACGATTCGACTAGAGGGAATTTAATTAACTAAACGTTCTTGACATTATACTAAGAAAAAACGAGAATGTGTTAATAGTAAAATACAAATTGCGATGACATATATTTCAGTCACTGATGATGACTAGAACGCAACTTCTTGTACGTATTGCACTGCACGTTTTTCTATATGCTCTCACAATCTCAGCATATATCCATGTATTAATAAATAGTAAAAAGCTGATGCAACGATGCAGTTCTATTAATATTATATTTACTATTACAGTATTTAAATAGTACATCTTTCCTATTGAATAGTGCCGCTGGTAAGGACATGGATGATTTAGGTGTATATAGTCGTACGTACCTCCAGGCATCTAACACTTGTCAATATAGAAACACCTTTATGTTATTTTTTTGTTCACAGCTTGTATTTGTATTCAGTTAGCATTATACATGTACTATAAGTACACTGCGAGAATATGTAATGCTAAATGTATACGTGCTACCAGCACACTGACTTTATCCAGTATCAGCTACTGCCATGCTGGATTAACTGGTTAGTTTTAAATACAAGCAAGCGCCCGTTTCATTTTACAGATCTAGATATTTTGTATTTTCCTGTAAAATATTTATATGCTTGTCAATCTAGATTTATGGATTTAAATATTATAATGTTTGAATCTTGTTTTGATACATCTAGGATGCTTTTGTATAATTAATAATGAACAATTTTATATTAATGTTGCCATTTGCATGCAAGATGAGAGAGATTAATAAATAATTAGTTTTACTCTCTCCCCTATATATCACACTCTACAGAAAAGATTGTAATCCTCGAATATTGGTTATAGTTATACGCCAGAGTACCATGACAAGCACATGATAAGCTGATTTCACAACCATGCAGAACACAGAAAAAGCTTCTTGTAGTCTTTTATTTACTTTATATTGAGTCTGCTGCACGCTTAAAAACGACATAAGCAGATTTACTACGGTGCTTTGTCACTTCTTTGATCAAAATGTAGCAGAATACAAAAACTCCCCAAATCTCTCTGTGGGATATGCATAGACAAAACAGCCAGCCGTCACCGCCGAATGAAATGGATCCTCTTGAATTTCCTAGGCTAGAACCGAGAAACTATGCTGAAATTAATCCTATGAGTTAATTTTTCAGGTTGAGTAGAATTAATTTACAAAAATAGGATTAACTCCGTATGTAATAAAAACGTTCTTTGAATGGAAAGATGGGGGACGAAATAGTACCAGGCAATGCAATGCTCCTAAACAATGGAGTCTCGGGCGCAAGATGGCGGGTAGATTTTATCTACAGTTAGATAGTTGCCAGCGGCAGTCTTCAGTAATCCTCCCATTGTGCTGGGCAGAGACACCCGTGTTGATGGTCACTATAGATGTCCAGTTTCATGCAGTCTCGATGACCAAAGGACAGAGGTTTATAGGTCGTGGTCAAGAATTCTCATGGTCAGATAGGCATGACGTCTTCCCTAGGAATGTTCTTGGTTATGAAATTCCGGGTTTGCAAGCGATCTCAATGTTCAGTCTAATGTTATGAGGGAAATTATATATAAAATCCCGATATGTGGAAGCGAACTGAAATTCTCAATGTTGTTTAAGGGCAAGTATTAATCGTGTTTATATGAACTCCAACTTCTTTACACTTAATTTAGTAAGTGTGATTTCGCGAAAACCCAAAGATAAAACCAGTAAAAACATTAGTTTAGCATTAATACTAATATTGTATGATGTTATACATATCAAGCTGTACCTAAAGTCTGGTGGAAAGTCTAGCATGAATACTAATATTCTATGATGTTATACATATAATGCTGTACCTGTACCTAAACTCTGATGGAAATATAGAATTTCCAGTTTTCTTTCATAACACTTGTCTTAAGATGTTTGCGTTGTCTTGTAGTGTATCTCACAATGTAATTTATGAATTTAAATTACGTATTTTGAGCATGGCCAAACATGAGATTCACAGGTTCTCAGGGTGTTGTCAAGGCGGTCAACATAGACCATGTTTGGTTACCAGATAGATCTCTCTGCATGCCCAATTGTACTCATCTTTAAAATGATTTAGTGGTCATTTACCCTCTGCCCTGAGGCGCAAACAAACCCCGCCCCTTCACTTCCGAATGACCAGACTTGCTCACGTGGCCCCCCACACATCGAGATACTTACGTAAACTTACGGAAACAATCGAAGTCATTCGACTGTAATAAGCGACCTTATTCCGACTTCCTTTGTTGCAACGGCAGTCTAGATCTTACATAAGCTTTATTTTGGTAATAAATCTAGACTCATCATGTAGATACATATCACAAGACCACTTGGCATGGGCTGGGTGGGAAAATGAAATAATCGACTTGCCTGTAAGTAACATACGAGCGTCGTAGGGAGCTTACTGTAAGTACGATAATGCAATTATCTCTGTTCATTATATTACTCCATAAATAAAAGATGATAATAGAAACAAAAATGGTAAACAATGAAGTAATAGACTCATACATATAGAATGGGAGTAAAAACGTAGTATCCAAATACATTATATGTATTATAAAATATAGTTAATGAGTGTGTACAATACATAGCTTAATGCTAGTATTTAAACAAGCACAAATTAAATAAATAAATTATACACCGAACATACACAGTGTAAAGGAAAATTAATTACCAAACGGAATATACTAGTATTAGTTCTAGAAAAAAAAGAACAATTGTATCCCAACAAAAAATATTAACTCGTACTAAAATAAATAACAACATTGGTGATAATTGGTTTCCAAACTTATCATCGATACAAAATGATTGGGTACTTGTTATGCCAACTTAGGAAAACCCTCTCCTGTGTGTTTTTAGATATGTGTTCTGTTATTTGAAATAATGCGCACCATCATGATGGCTTTGTCTTAAATGGATACCTCGTTTAGTGTACTGGTATCCTATTACCAGCATTTATTACTTCAAAACATTATTTTTTTCCCGGAATATACCTAACCATAAAACTACTGTTACATGTATTTCGTATCATCGCAAAAATTAATAGGCCCTACAACATCGAATATTATAAGAATATTTATGAATATAGCTACAACTTACTTTAAGAACTTGCAAAAGGTGAAATTCATTATTAGCACTAATGGTCAGCTGCCAGTTAGTATCACCATAGCGCTGACGACGGGACGACACACTCGGTGATTATAACAAATCCTCTCCAGTTCTTCCTCCACATTAATACACACCCTGATATGACAGACTTACATGCTGATGATTTAATAGCACCCTTCCGTGGTTTTTTTACCGGCGGCTAGGTTTAGCATGTTAACAATATTACCCTATTAGCGTTAACACCTGGTTCAGAGGAATATATGGTCTGACCCACAGATGAATGTAGAGGGCAACGAGGAAGAGACAATGTGGAATATTTTGCGGTCAACACATGGGTCGAGTTTTACCGAAGAATACAAAGTAACCACCCCTGATTCACCACATCCCACCCCCTCACATAAATACACTAAGGTATATGTTTTATATGCATATAACTATAGAACAAGTTTGATGACATTCATGATCTCAATAAACCAAACACAGAACGTACATCTGATAATCACCCAACTGTGTAGTGTAAAGATTTCTGGTTTCTAGGACAGAATCGTGTTCTGTAAATATATATACTTGCATATGTTTAAATAAATCCATTTTACTACATGAAGACAGGGAACCAGACGTTGCGTTCGGGTGATAGCCATCTTTTACCATGAACAGATTCGCTACATAGCTACGGGGCGGATCACATCTTAGCTTGTATTCATCAGGATGTAGGCTTTGACCAGCGTCCAAGAAAGAGGATGACCATTAGTGAGTTCCGCAGATGGTCGAAGCACCTGGTTCTTCATTGACCAACCCCCACCACATGATGTTTTCTCATGCTTAGAACTGATTACGCTGATGCAAAGATTATAAGGGTCAAACTACGACCACAATAGGATGAGAATGGTGATACCACCTAGATAGATATCGGAGGTGGAACAGAGGGACAAATTAGATAGGGAGGCTCAAAATTGTATCTGCTCTGCCACTTAAACAGTATCTGTGGTCATTAAGAGTTTGTTTGCTGGTTTTGTGTACGCGATTATGCGCGTTGTTAACCTAAACAACTATCGGGTCTGTCTTAAGCATGGGGGTTTATTATCATGACTAGATACGTTTCCCCGAACAGACTTATCACCATAGTTGTAATTCGTAAATGTTAGTAATAATACAAACATGTTTGTTTTTCAATGGCCGTGCAAAATAAATGACTATAACAAAGGGACACGTATAGACAATAAAAAAAATATAATGATGGCCCAGGAAAGGTCCAATATGAATAGTAAGCATACGAGCAGCGGGTATAAAGGTTGAAACTTCTTATTAAGGATTCACTTTATAAAAATAGGCTAGAGTTTATGAGTAAAGAAATACAAAGGTTAATGTCCAACTGTTACAAAGACACAAACGTGAGACTATTAATTACTACCATATTCCAGGTAATAAATATTCTCTCTAATAAAATCTCAACGGAAGTGTTACTCTAATCCTAATTATACAAAAGCATGACACCTTTTAGCAGTACCATAGCATAATTACGCATATTCACAGTGTGTCTAACCCAATTTGTCACATGGTATGTTTATGACTTCTTCGAATAATGCTATTATGTGTGCTCTCTCTCATGTTGGCGATGTTTGGAAGGGGCATTGCAGTGCATTTGAAGAAAACTATGTATGTAATCCTCTAGAACCTAGCAACGGTTATTACCTTTTTATAATGTCATAATTGTATTATCATTTAAGGTTGATATATGTATCTAGTTATATATTAAGAAGAGTGTGCTAGTATTTAAATTAATAGTAATACTCATCAGCCGCATACAGTGTAGCCTTATATAAATTTATATCATGTCACAGTGAAAACATTCCTGTAGAAAAGCACCCATAACTTAATGGTCAAATCACCAATTGTCAAAATATTCCCAATCATAAAACAAACCATTTTATTTTTAAAATGTTTACTCCCAGATATCGAATTTAACATCGAACAAGACTGCAACGTATATAAGTTCACATGCATGCACTTACAAATTAAAAATATGTTTTTATATCCATTAGGCGTTCGATAAGAAACTAAACGTTATTATGATAGCTTATATTAAGTGATAAACTATTAATAAACACTTTCAATTGGCTGATCCTTTTCAATTACGCCAACAACTATTCTCCTTTCAAGTTTATAATCTGAAGCTAAGTGATATACACAATGCATATAATGTACTACTTACTAAGGGAACAAGCTAAATGTTGCGCAAAATATTACGTTAGAATATTGTGAATGCCAAACGATGAATAAAACATGTTCGTGTTTTTTTCTCGTGACTTTTTCCGTTACACTATATGTGATGTATTATAATTCGTAAATGGATGGTAAGGTTTTAAGCCCCCGTTCGCTTTCACATTAGGCGGGTTTTCTTTAGCCACCAATGGTGAAGTAATCTCTATCTATGGCAGTTAACACCACGGGAAATCCTTTGTGATAGCCTAAGTTTTCAAGATTGAAGTCATTTTCACAAACTTGTACGCTTTAATAAGGCAAGGTTCCTCTCCCTTTGCCCCCCTGCTTAGTGGGGGCACAAGGAAGCTAGAAGACGGGCTTGCCCTCGGGGGGATTTTAACTTGCCCCTTGCTGGGGGTCGTATTTATACCCCCGTGAAGATGAAGTTCTTTCTTATGTACTTGAACGTTGATGTCGGCAATTTCTAACGTTATTATTATCTGTTGATGTCACACATTTAACTTATTCTGACCGACGTGCACTACATGCGAGTATAGACGTGAACAAGTATATATGGACTACCCGTATCTTGCAGAGTATCCGATAACTGTATATATACCGGTATATCATTTTCAGGCATATCGTTTAAAAATGATTGCCCACTATGAAGAATTCATATAGTACAGTGGGATATCAATATAATAGTCACTCGTTCAGTTGTCTACAATTGTAGAGGCGTTTTCTTTCCGTTTGAACCCAATGATGCGTGTAAATGACAAAATATGGAATATAGACTATGAATCAGTGTTTGTTAAAACTGTCATTAATACTAGTATGTAAGGTATGTTAGTAGACACAAACTATTTTTGAACAACTGGGTATATTAAATATACATTTCTGTATGTATATGCTACAGTGTCTGTACGGGTGAAGTAAATATACATGCATGTACATTGTCTATGCATGCTTGAGACATTGCTAAATATCTCTGTGTCTGTCTGTCTGTCTGTCTGTTTATCTGTCTGTCTGTTTGTTTGTTTATCTGACTGTCTGTATGACACCTGAATCAATTTATTCATTTAATTAAAATAAGCCCAGTCAGAACACAGTACAAATCAAATCAACGTCACTATCCCTATTTGATATATGGCCCCTACACCCTCACAGCATATTTGCATACAGTAAACTTTTAAAATCAACATACACGTACATTTGCAAGGAATGCTTCTACTCCGCAGCGGATTCCGCTTTGCCTGAGAAAAGGTGAATTGATTAAACAGCTCGACATGCAAATATAACAACCAGGTAAGATAGAACGCAGCATGGGTGAAGTGGAACTGACAGATAGGAAAATCCACAAGAACAATTTACGAAAGTTGTTCAAATATGGATTAGAAACTAATTAAACTTTGTTCGCTGCAAATGTCTGTGATTGCCCGTCGGGGCTGTAATTTCGTCGCAAATAAGTCGTCAGTTAACAAACTGTATCCTTTGGTATCTGTTCGTGTTCTGTATCTGACACTCCCTCTGAAAAGTAATGAAGTGAGAGATGCTAGTGTATTCACTTGTTGGCGTGAGCTTGGATTAAAAAGGTTATTTCTAAGCTAAACGTACTAAGTTAGCTGATTCGCGAGCTTTACCGGCCTCAGTATCGTAATACCTAGTCAGTCCTCCCGCCTTTTATCATTTAGATTTAGGATATACGTAAATGTTAACAATTAAATAAATAGAAACTTGTTTATAGACCCACCTCATTGTGAGATCAATATGTTGAAGCTAAGGTTTTAGGACCACGATGCCTATATTAAGTCAACATGATTATGCTGTAAGTTATTCTATTATCATGATATATAATATCATCAAAATATATATTTGTATAATTTTAACTTCATGAAGTTTGCTTAAAAGTCCATATATATGATTAAGTATAGTGATACTTTGGATGTTGTTAACGGAACAGATGTTGATGATAACGGTTTATTAACGGTCTAATTATGATAACTATTTCTACAACACTGTTTGGTTACGATTATATGGTTGTGGTATTGAAAATTATTCATATAGTTTTCGGGCGGGGGTTGGGGTTGGTAGTGATGATATTCTTTGTCTTCGCTCTTTAGTTTCGACACTACATAATGTTTACTTTGTCACGAAACTCGTAAACACAACATAGTTTCTAGTTAGTATTTGTAAGACCATTCAGTCTAAATTATGTGGAGCTTTTCAACGTAACTCGTCCGTCGCTCACACGATGGACGTATTATAGGCAAAATGAAGACCCTTACAAGACGACGGAGAATGGAACATTATAACAATTTGAAGCATTGGACAGAGAAAGATTCAACCTATTTGAGGGACACACATAAATTATTCACTCCATAATAGAGTATAAAGTTTCAAATGGTAGCTAGCAGCTATGCATTCATATCTTCAATGACCTTGCTAAAACCGTACATGCGTGAAGAGTTGAATGGAAGACGAATCATTGCTCGTCTTCTGCTTGAGCAGACGATACTCGTAGTAAAAAAATGCGAAAATCCGTTTTGAATGAGAAAATCTAAGAATTGCCTAAAGGTGTAAAAATTCAAAGGGATTATGATATAGGGAACGGATATGTCATGATTGGCAGGAAATTAAATGAAAATAAATATATAAAAACATATTAAGCAGAAGACTATCTCTATGTGTAAAATTAATACTTAAAATCTAAGGGATTTTTGAAGTTGTTATTCTAAATACTTATAATATTACATGGCCACTTTTTTGAGAATATGAAATTAATTCTAGAAAAGAAAATCACGAGGGTAAGTAGACACTCAACTTAAAACACAACCAACCAATTTCGTGAGTTTACTATTAAATCTCATGCCCTAAATCCCAAGAACATGTTATCGTACTATCTGCCATCTGCACAAGAAGAGCATCAACGAACGTAATCCTGAGTCGAACCCGTGATGAAACTAGTCTTAATTCCAAGAAACAGAATGCTGCCCGAACCGCCCGTAAAAGGATCCGCAGCCACCACATTGAACTGCATTGTCCAGCATCCTGCAGCATTACATCGCCATATCAAACGTCACGAGTCTCTTCCCGGTAGCACTCGGACGTCATCGGTGACTTCCGAGCTTACGCCACAGGATCTACAGTTAGTCCAAAGTTAGCGTAACGCATTCGGAAAGACTTTACAGATTGCGAACATATCAGTTTCGCGTGATAACTACTCTTATTAAGTAAGCAAATGAAGAACGTTTTTCGTCAGCAGCGGTTTACTTGTCTGTCCCTAAGTCTTGACCGACCAAAGGTCAACAATACCCCTATCTGAGGATTAATTACGAATGGCATAATCCCGAATCCTCTGCTTGTCAAACAAACGTATTCGTTCTAATGCAAAGGAAAACAGCCGAATGCCTTCAGCATTCAACTTCCTATTGGTGTTGTGACCTTTGTCTTTGTGCGACGACTCATCATGGATATGGTCTTCTTAGGATACATACCTTTGGCTGGTGCACGTACTAGTTGAATTCTGCTGTCTGTCTATTCGTATTCCTGTCTTTTGCTTGTCTGTCAGCTTACTTATTGTGTATGTATGTTTGCCTGCATCGTCGAAACGCAGGCCATTGTGACTACACTGAATCTACGTCATATTTGACGGAACGTAAGTGCAGTCAAAATGGCCGCTGTTTCGAGGATTGTTTGTCTGTTGTCTGTCTGTCCGTCTGTCTGTCTGTCAGCACTGTTCCATATTCCAAAGACGAAAACTACAACTAAAACTCATGTATGTATACATTAGTCTTCTGCTGCAAGATAAATCCATTCTTCTATTATCATCAGATATTTATCTTATAAAAGATTACTACATTTAGTCCAAGCGATGAACAACAAACACCGATAACAATAGACGTCCCAGGGCCTGACAGTGGAAATAACTCTAAGGATGAATTAATTCAATTACAATGTCCACTTGAAGTTTAAATTGACAAATATAAGTAGGTATGGAGAAACGAATTTAATTAAGTTCAAGGCATATTTTTTTTTCGTCTGTGGATTATACTCAAAACGTTCATGCACGTACGTGGGAGAGAGAAATAACAGTTTTCAAAATTAATTAAGCATGTGAATGTTCAAACTAAACATAACACTGGCAGTAGGAAACTAAGGCTCTCGCTGCATGCAATTGATTAATTAGTTATTGACATGGATTCAAATTATGGAGATACACTGTATGTCTCAGGTGTCAAGAATACGTAATCAATTATAGCATGTACTTTACGGGTCGTCTTATATCAATAACAAGCAAAGACGTCAAAATCTAGAAATCGATTTCATATGAGGGTAACGTGCTATCAACATGTCACAATGTCTATGCAAGAGCTGCATTATGTGTGAAAGTGATAACGCATGTCTGAATGTTTGTTGATACACGTTTGTTTCACTGGATTAGCATTATATTCGCGATCTAATCCTTTGCAAAGCATAAACATAATTTCCATATAACGTAATTGTTTGTATATAGTGTGTATGCTTATTCATCGTCACGCATACACGCACGCACGCACACACACATACATACACATACGATATATATATATATATATATATATATATAGAGAGAGAGAGAGAGAGGGGGGTAGAGGGAGAGAAAGGCAAGAAATAACAGAAAGAAGCTAGAGAGAGAGAGAGAGAGAGAGCGAGAGAGAGAGCGAGGGAGAACAAGAGAGAGAAAAGAGAGGATAGAGATAGGGGAGAGGCGAGAGAGGAGAGAGAACAGAGAAAAAACAAGAGAGATAACACAGAGAGAGAAGAGTTAGAGAGATAGAGAGAAGAGAGCGAGTGAGAGGGAAGAGAGAGAGAGAGGGGAGAGAGAGAGAGAGAGAGAGAGAGAGAGAGAGAGAGAGAGAGAGAGAGAGAGAAAGAGAAGGCTCCCTATATTCCATCTGGGCCGTATTCACGAAAGGGTTTCAGTCAGTTTTTCGGTCTTCAAAACTTAAAATTCAACCGTTTTGTGTATACGGCCCTTGGTTTTTAAAGAGGGCATATAGCTACTAGTGTAAATTCATGATGCTAATAATGCCTGCCACAGATCCGGTACACCTTCATCCTCTAACACTGCGTGCCACAACAATGTGAACATCTTTAACATCCTGGCCCCAGTTTCACGACGGTGTCCTAACTAGTTCTAGGGGCCCTGGAGCAAGTCCTTCACTCATATGCAACATTAGAAGCACTGCTCCTTACTTCTTTTTTTAATTTTTGTATTTTTTTTTGTATTGGGGTTTAAAGTCGCTTTCTAGAATCTTTCACTAATATCACGACTTGTCAGTTT
>JAUTBV010123662.1:0-12829 GCA_032361325.1 Lepetodrilus fucensis
AGAAATGAGAGGGGAGAGAGAGCGAGAGATAGTAGAGGAGAGTTGGGGGAGAGAGAGAGAGAGAGAGAGAGAGAGAGAGCGAGAGAGCGAGAGAGCGAGAGAGCAATATGCTACAATGGACGATAACTGTATTGGAACATGTAGAAAACGAAAACAGAGCGGTCTATTACAAAATCAGTACCTGTACCTGTCTCATATTATTGTCATTACAGATTACCATAAAATAAATAGTATACTTGCTCTCTGATACTCTCCAATTTCAGAAAAAGGAAAGTTATGCATATTCGATCACTTGAACATTCCTACAGGAATAGTTAACACCCTTATTGAATCTCAGATTGTACTTATGTTACTGCTAAGAGTATTTACAATTGTCTAGGGGGCTTTCGATCTCTTGTCTCAAGCTATTTACAGTCAGGCAGTGAATATTTATGTATAGGATAAAAGTGATAGATAAATTGTGGGAAGGAACGGATAGATATACATACAGATGAGAGAGCGGGGTGAGAGATAGATATGTGGAGTGGACGGGGTGAGAGAGAGAGAGAGAGAGAGAGAGAGAGAGAGAGAGAGAGATAGAGAGAGAGAGCGTGTGTGTGAGAGAGAGAGCGGGGGAGGGAGAGAGATGTAGAGAGACAGATATAGAGAGATGGACATGGAGCGGGAGATATAGTAGGGGGAGAGAGAGAGAGAGAGAGAGAGAGAGAGAGAGCGAAAGCAATGTAAATGTATAAGTAGTAGGTGCCACATGTACATAGATAGACATTTCATCGAGTTGTCGCCTTACATTGACAAACGACTTAATTAGTACTAAATCCATTTCCATTAACACACGATACTGAATCAATTATTGCATTCATCGTGACAGATCGCAACTTAACACTTATGATAAGATCATGCACTCAAAGGAAACGCCAAATTCAAGTTTACATACGTTAGAAAGCCACGTCGCGAGATCTTACTACGCCTTAACCACAAAGAACATCTATTTACTTACTACACACGATTGTCAGGCAATAACAATACCCATCGAAGGTCACGTGTATATCAGACGGAATCTGGAACACGCCTGGCATTTGTTATTGGCAAGTTTACACAAGAGGCATGTATGTATGACAGCTGTCAGAAAAACAGTCAATAAAATAGAGATATAGTAGTTGTTTTAATATCCGTGTCCATAAAACATACTATATATTGTCAAAGTTATCTTCAGTATAATGTGCCATTTCTAAAACTTTGTTTAAAGGGTTTTAAGAACAACATTGTTTAGGGTTGTTAAAGTAAGCAATAAAAGTCGGTATTGGAATATTTTCAAAAGATATTAGTTTCTACTCTGTTTGATAGTTTGTGTTGTAATGCGTGTCTCTCTTTGTATCGTATAACGGCCTCGTATATCGATCGCGCATCACGTGCTAAATAATCTTTCAGATCGCAGACCTTCTTCTTCATTGATTGAAAATGTCTATGTCTTTTTCTATTCATACTGCTGTATTCTACAACATTAACCCCGCGTCCTCGTGTGTGGCACCAACTATTTTTAAAGAAGAAATAACTACAGTCTCAAGTAGTTTTTAAAAAACCTCCACTTTTTTCTAAATATAAAAAAGAAGAAGTTTGAAACGACTAAACTGGGTGCAAATCTGCATTTCCGTTGGACGGTATATATGTATCTCATGATCAGATAGTTATACACCTTTCAATATCAATGCTAACCAGCTGCAGGTCAAATACATGAAAAACATTCCCAGGCTAAGCCTAGTTATGCTATAGAATATTCATGACATCTTTCAAATCACAACCACAGTTGTATAATACCTCCCGAGCCTGTGCCAATAGAAATCGTACGGCTCGCTCTGATAATCGGATTCAATATAATCATGGAGGCGGTAATACAAACTTTTGAAATGCACACACACACACATACATACCCGCGTTCGTTTTACAGATACAAGTAACAGGTTGCAACACCAATATTAAGCTTGCCAAGGCTTCAACCGGGCCCTAGACTATCGTTTTGCAGTCCACTATCGTTGTTATTTGCGCTTTTAGTGCCCGTTTACCTCCTATAAAATGTCCTCTAGGAGTGTCTAAGCGTAGAAAGTGCTTCAGCATAACAATGTTTTGGATCACATCGCCGGAATCTGAGTCGGTAAAAGTCGGGCGATGACCTGCTGCTGAATGTGTTATTTGTATACATAATTGCAATAGAAATAAATGTGCGTTAGAACCCAAGGTGTGAAACGCGATGTACTATAAACATGCTGGAGCACGTCTGTTATGAAGAATGATAAAACAGGTTTAGATTTTGTTTAATTGCGTTAGTTTGCATTGAATGTTAAATCTATTTTTGCAAATGCATAACTATTTATAGCTGGCATGTTTAAGCAACATAATCCATAAAAGATAAATTGCTAAAGTAAAATATACGAGTGAGTGAGTGAATATGGAGTTTAACGTCGCTGCGGGAATTAAAATATACGAAAAATAGGTTTAATAAAATGTGAAAGGATACTATAATTTAATTTAAATATACTACATGTATATAGTAGTTGCTATAAAACCTATTTTTACTTTTTATCAAGCCATAAAACCTATTTTTACTTGTTAACAAGACTGTGTGTTACATTTGTCCATTCATAGTGTTAATGTGAATGCATGTTTGTTGTCAACACTGCTAACCCTGCAACATATGTACTCAAATCATAGTCCTTAAAGGCATAATATCACATATATTTATGTTTGTTTTGGACTTGGTCTTAGCTATAACTGCAAAGTACATTCATTTGACATACATAAAAGCTTTCCACCGCTGTGTCTTCCACCGCTGTGTCGTTGACAAATCTCCAATGCATCCCCACACCCCCACACACCCCATACAAGGGGACATAACTCTAATATTTGCTCGCATATGCCTTCTTAGAACAGGGATACATCAAAGACAAGATAAATAGCGGAACGTTCCCTATATTCATATAAAACATTAATCTGTTGATAACTACATCAGTAATTACAACACTTTTGGGTGGATACATCAAGCATAATTAGTCTATTCGTTTGTCCATTATACAGGTCTATCAACTGTAATATTATGCCTTTAAACAGTTCACATATATAATCTGATCGAAACACTTTTGTTCAGTCATATCACGGCATGGCAACCTTTGCTTAGTACTTTGTTCCATTGGTACTAAATGTACACGGTCAGAATTGTTAACATTCGTCCATAATCCATATGTATACAGACACTTACTTCAGAACCATAATACACTGAATAATTTGCCATGATGCTAGGTCTAGGTATGTTTCCATGTCGTCAAATCCAATAAATGTATCGGTTCTTAATATATGTGTACATGTACTGTTGCTGATAACAATAAATAATAATAATAATAATAATAATAATAATAATAATAACAATAATAACAATAATATAATAATAATATAATAATAATAATAATATAAATGGAGTCACCTTCTAAGACATACTCAATTGCTATATGTAAGATGTGTACATGTATTCTCCTTACCGTCCTCGCCTCCGCTGCGACTGTGGGCTATCCTGTTGACCGTCTCGAAGGTGATGTCCTGGTTTACGGTGTTCCGGAACTCCGCCTGCTGCGCCTGGTCCGCCTCGAAGGACCTGTAAATGTCCGGGTCGCTCTGGTACAGAGGGTTGTCCTTCTCCAGATGGAACTCGTGGGCAAACACGTTGACGTTGTGGTCAAAGTCATCCTCGTCCTTGCTAGTGTCTATCTGGTTCTGGATCAGGATCTTCCCTCGCTTCACGTGCAGGTCCTCGGTATCCTCCGGGAGGTCGGAGTGGAGAGGTTCTTGACGCATGGTGTAGATCTGCTGCTCCACTCTCCTCTGGAATATGTCTCCGTTGACGTCCGTGTCGCTGAAGATCTCCGTCCCCGTGCCGGAGTCGACGGTCATGTCGTTGGAGAAGCTTCTGGTGGCGTATCTGGTATCCGGGGAGGACACGGTTGATGTGTGGAAGTCTTGCTCGGAGCTGAAGGCATTGTGGTCGCGTCTGTCCACGGGTCTGCTGTTGCTGGCTTTGGTATTGTACACCACGAAATTCCTGGACTCTCTGGTCGGACTGGTGTCTGAGAATGACTTCCGGCGCGTTTCTGAATAGCTGCGATTGCTAGTTCTCATGGAACTGTTCGACCTCCAGTCTGGTGACAAGCTGACCCGGTGGGGGGACGGCTTGGGGGATGAGGCACCGACGTCTGCGAAGGTTATGGGCGTTGGTTCGATTGTCCTACTAGGGCTGAACGTCCTCTGAACATGGTATTTTGTTTGGTCCCTTCTGGATTTCCGTTCGTTTTGAGGAGATATTTGGTATTCCCGTTCCGGTGATGTTCGTGCAACTTTCGGCGACGATACCCTGTACAGTCCTTTCCGCTCATCTCCAGATTCAGAATCCCTGCGTGATATCCTGGTCGGACTTGTGTTGTAAAACATGCCACCATTAGTCAGGTTTTCTTCGGATTTCACAACTCTGTACAAAGATTTACGTGACGAGGAATCCAATGTTCGGCTTCTCGGTTGGCCCTGGTCGAGCTTTATAACTGTGGTATGAGATTGCGTGGGTTCGTTACGTGTGACGGACTCGTCGAAATATCCTGAATCGAACCTCGTCGGGTTGGTGCTCTTACGATATCGCGAATCTTTCCTATCCGATCGAGTGGATACCTTTCTTGAAATAATAAGATCCTCTGTCGATCTGGTCTTCCCTATCCTGTAGTTTGTGGCGGTTCTGTTCTGCATTTCGTCGTCTATATACAGCTGATCATTCTCTCGGTTGTCGTTTCCTAGCAGGTTTTTCCTAACGGTTAGGCTCTGGTCCGTCCTCGTGGAGTCCGTGGGCGTTACACGAACTACTCTGTACACATCTTTATCGACCTCATCGAGTTCCTGTTCTCCGGATGGGTACCTCTTGTTCAGCAGCTCATCGTTGGTTATGTTTGATACCCGGTACAGGTGATCCTCGTCTTCAGAGTCCGACGACAGCCGCGAGCCATGTCGGCGTTTCCTCCCCGGCGATTGTCGGTTGTCGTTGTTGTTAACCTCAACCCGTGTGACACTGCTGTAGTTCTGTTCCTTCTGAGAACCAAACGAGTCGCTTGTCCTCAAAATACTGCTGCGCGGCGTTCGATTCTCCTTGTTGAAGAGTTCTTCTGCCGATATTGTTTTCGTGACCTTATAGCGCTGCGGACTGGCGCGATCACTGTGTGAAGATTGAAATACAAACTCGTCATTCAGTGAAGTGTCGGGTGTGCTCCTAACGGGCCTCTTAACATGCAATAAATCTCCGGCTTTGTGTACACTCTCTTCACTTGTAAATCTCCTGCGTTCAAAGAAATCCGACCTGCTTGGCTGTTGTTGTTCAACCTGCCGGTAGACGGTGCGAGTCTGAGGCGTGGTTAGAACCGTGGTGGGTGACATTTCCGCCCTGACCACTCGGTACCGTGGACTGTCCCCCGGAGACTGGGGAGTTACCTCCCCTGACGTTGTCTTGGATGTCTGAGAACCGTACAAACTGTCCGCTTCTCCGAATGAGCTCTGGGTGTTGTCAATCCGGGTAGTCATGGCATCGGAAGACGTGAAGTACATTTTCTGTATAGGCTGGTGTCCGGTTTTAGGAATTGATTCAATTCTGGTGATGTAGCGAGTTTTCCCTCCGCCTCCGGAATCACTCCTGTCCAGGGACGAGCTTTTAATCTGCCGAACGGTATACGACTTCCGCTTCCTGCCATCGTCGGAATCCAGACTAGAATCACTGTTGTAGCCATTAACGACACCTTTTCTGTCATATGAGTTTACAGCGCTTGTTGCGTAGTTCAAACTGTGTCTATTCCGATTCATGTTAACATCCACGCGCTCTGGGACGTCAATCAGCAGGTCGACTTTCTTACCTATCACCGTCTGCGTCGTCGTGGTGACAGTGACGCCGTTGGTGACGTCCCGGATCTCGGGTTCAGGAGACATAACCCGGGAACTAGCCAAGGAAGACGAACCTTGGTTGCTGTTTGCGAGGGTTACGTTATAAGTCGAAACTTGTCCTTCATTCTCTCCTGGGTAGTCGGGGAATGGAGTAGCCAAAGTGAGAGCGCGATTGTTGTCGGAGGCTAGATGAATGGAAGTAGTGTACCCCTCGTTTTGTCCACTGTGTACTATTTCCTCCCCACCGTCCATCCAAGCCTTGACCTGAGTGTCCGTTGTCTGCTCGCTCCAGAGAGGCCGGTCTTGTTGATCCGTGACGATATTCAGAATAGTCTTTTTATACACGTTTTCATGCAGCGCTGTATCATTATCCCCTGTATATAGCGTCACGGCCCTCTGATTATTCGCTTGACTAGCCGCAGTATCTATATCCCTATCGGAGGTCACACTCGTCTCACTGAACGTAACGTTACCGCCTCGATCTGCCAATGCTAGCTGGGAATTGGCCACGGAATGTCCGTGATCTTCCGCCAGTAAGTTGTCAAACACAGTAGACAGCACCTCTTGCACGTTTTCCTCGTGGACGTCAGCAGTGCCGTTGGCAGATGCATTTCTAGAATCGAACCCACGAAAATCAAAACTTGCCACGCTGCTCTGTGTAGTGTCAACAGTACGATTCGTCGTTTCTAAATCGGAAGCAGACGACACGATTTTACCGAATTGGTCGACGATGGCGGTTCCACGTGTTTTGTCGTTCACGTTTTCCACCATGTACATGTCCCCGACGTTGTCGTTTACGACGTACATGCTGCTCTCGGTCTGTTCCGTGACGCCCCGGGGTAGAGACGCCCCGCTCCCTGAGTACTGCACCCCGCCAGATCCACGGTTTTGAATTTCAAAAGTTTGCAATTTGCCGACTGCAGCCGACATATCTGCAGAGTTGACACGAGACGACTTTGCACTGGAATCTCCATATGAATATCCGGAGCTCTTCGTCTCATAACTCGTCTGATATTCCGAGCTATTCCGCTGATTGTTTGCATTGCTGGTGTGAAACGTCCTCATGTTGACAGTGTTGTCTTCGTCGTCTTCGTCCTTCACCTCGTGTTCACGTGTGTCTGTTACGCTGTCATCTTCAGGTTCATCATCGAAAAATAATTTCCGAAAGTCAATTTCATTTTTCACTTCACTCTTAACTTCAGTTATCACTGTCTTATTCCCCGTGACACTCACTGGCCTAGGCGACTCATCTTCAACCTCTCCCTTCTCCGATTGTTCCCGAATAGCTGAAGCAGACGACACTGGTTGCACGTCTCTCGGTAAACCCGTCGCGGTCACGTGACCACCGGAGATGTTTTCTTCTGTACTCCTTTCGTTCACTTGCTCTCCGAGTTGATTCACGCTATAACCATCAATCACCATCTCACTGTGGACGGGTTCGCTGTAGGAATCTCTTTGCTGTTCTTCATTGGAAGACTGGTTCGACTTCTCCGTCGATTCTTCTGCAGGACTCTCAGATATATTACTGTCAGTTGTACCAGAGTCCAGCTCTGTTGATGATCTGTTCTTGTCAACGGCTAACTTTTTCTTCTGGTTCGACTGGATTGTTTGCAAGCGTTTATTTAGTAAGGCAGTAATGTTTGTCCTAGAGTATGGGTTGTTCTCGTCGTCTAAGGAATTCTCCCACTTGTCCGAGTCACGCAGATTCGCAGAGTCGCGCAGAACCGTAGAGTCGCGCAACGTCACCGATTCACGGGGAGTCACAGAGTCACTCAGAGAGGCAGAGTCGCGCAGTGTCACGGAATCACGGGGAGAGGAAGAGTCACGCAGTGTCACAGATTCGCGCAGAGTCGACGTCGGGCTGTCGTTCACGGCGTAACTACCTTCCCTGCAATCGTCTGCTAATTCGTCCATTTTGACAGTTCGCCTGTCATGTGAACTAGCGACAGTTTGACTCGTGTCAACGTTCTCTATTATTTCCATACTACACGGACCGGTATTTACACACACCGGGCCGGGCGGAGTGTTCAATGAATCGTCGTCACCAAACACATCCAATACAGTTTTATATCGTTTCATTTGTTGGGCGCGGGTCACTTTCAATAATTCTTTTTTCCGACGTTTGATAACCGACGGGCGGAAATCATCCTCGCCTAACTTGTTGTAAATCATTCTTAATTCGTCAACAGTTCCCGGTTTGATGTCGGCCCGGGTCGTTTTGAACTTCTCGTTCCACTTGATTACTTTCTGATCGCGGCTAGGGCTAGTGGAGTTGTTTCCCTTGGACTGATTCACGTTAGTTTCAATGGAGTGCGTTGCGAAGTAGTCTTCTCTGGGTAAGGACAACCCTGGTACTTCCCCGTGTTGACTGCTAGTCTCCGAGCTGACGTTGTGATCTCCAATCGCGGTCTTGTCGAAGTAGTTGAGGATGTCTTCGTGTCCAAACTCGGACGTGGTCTGTCCAGGGTGGGGTTCGGACATGGTGGTGGTTGGTGGGGGTGGAGGAAGTGGGGCTGGGATGAGAGGCTGTCTCGAGGACACAGCGCTGACTGAAGTCTCTACATGATCCATGGTGTTGTGATCAAGCGCGACTGTGTCTGGGCCTGTGTTTGTGTATAAAGACATGGTCTCCTGAGCACCGCGCGACGACGTTCTTAGGGGTGGATCCGTTGTGTCCGTTGGGAGGTCCATGGGTGGTGGGGATTGTGTGGGTGGCGGTGGGGGAGGGGATAAAGGGGGCGGGGATAACGGGGGTGGCGGGAAGTGTATAACCGGCGGGGTGCTGTTTTTCGATGATAATGCATCAATAATGTCAACTAGGTCGTATGACGACATTTCGCCAGACTCGTCTGAAGAATCGTGTTGTGGGGAAGATGGTGGGGTAGGAAGTTCGATTGGCATAACATTATTTTGATCAGCTGTGTTCGAACCCATGTCCACCGATCCACTCATGAGCACACTTGTTGTGTATGATTTTGTTTGAGATGCGTAACTATAATTCCCATCACCTGCTGTTACATTTCCATTTATTTGGTCAGAAACGTTAGAAATGTTATTATCGCCATCGGTTCCTTTCGAAATTGATGCGGTCATGCCATTATGTCCAGCAAATACAGGGGTGGGACAGATGAGGGTGGATGGTAGTGAGGTACCTATTTGGGGTGGGTTGGAGACGTCTTGGCGTGAGATCTTCGCGTTGGGTGGAGCGACAGCAGACTGGAGTGGGTCAGCACAGGGGGGTGGGGTTGTGGGGGACACGGGCTGTGGGGGTGTGGTCATGACAGAGGTGGAGTCAGTCTGGGCTGGAAATTGAGTCGGGAAATCTGGAAGAGAACCTGAAGACTCATCAAATTCCCATCCTGACGGAGTCCTCGTCGTGAGACTTGGAGCAGACGACGATGCTGAATTCTCCTCACTTGACCAGTCTCCGTTGGTGTGACCGTTCCCGCGCGGACCAACACCGTAACCAGTTTTCTCCCAGACACTGAAGTTGTTCCCGAGGTCATCTATCCCTTGACCTTGACCTCTGTGTCTGATGTTTCTGGTAGTGAACACCATCTTGGGAGACTTGCCTCTTTCCACGGAACGGACCACGACATCGGAATTTCTTCGTTTGACTCTCCGGATGCCCTCCAGCACGGAGGAATGGATGGTAGGAAGGACCTGATCCAACGTTCGCCTCCTGCCACGATTCATATCGTCCACGGAATTCCCCGGAACTTGGAACGAAATAAATCCCTGTAGTCCTAGCTACTCGCAACGGCAATATCCATGTGAATCACGTGCTTCACAAATAACACAAGTTCCACGAGAATTGTTTTTACTCCATGGTATTCTAACAGCTTCACCGGCGCGCATGATTCCGTTTGAGTCTAGTCTGTAAAAGAAAAGAAAAAGCAAGTGAATACGTTTTAATGTCGGGTCTAAACCAGTATACCACATTAATTATTAACTGACGTTAATTAGCTTTCTCCTAATTTGTGTCTGGCACGGGAGAAAGCGGATGTTTATAAAAGGCTGACCCTCTGACAACAGTGTACCCGTGGAACTCTGCAAGAGGTGGGTATTTTGTAAAGGCAACGACAGTGGCAATGCTTACTTATAACGCGCAATGGTGCACTACTGCATACTGAACACTGCTATTAATCGCCATGTATGATTACCAAGCCTCATTCATTTTCTTTTGAATAAAAATATGTTTATAAAAAGATAGGCATACATGAAGATTGAAAGGCACCATAACTTGCATTGCACTTCAAATACATGTGGATATATATATTGGTATTGATGCATGGGCGAAAGAGGTGTCATTCATTATGTTTCTGCAGATGGTAAATTCATACATATATCAAAAGGAAACCGTGCTGGTCATGGGTTAATGGATCACCGACGATACCCTAGTTTACACTGCCTAAAACCTCATGCTATAGGTGCAAATACATGACATGCATCCTTACTACCTGTAAACAAATAAAGGAACGGATAATTATGATATATTCCTTCGTTGAAAGTGAGGCGACATAATAATTACAACCGTTACAGAATTCAAAGAGACAGGTAAAAGAACGTATAATATTGGTATTTTCAATGTATTTCCTCGCATGTATCATTGATTTCAATTAAATTATAATAATTGATTTTATTTTTTACATATAACCACTTTATGTGTCCGCATTTGAAAGTAATAGAAACATATCAATAGCATCGTCTGGCGGTGTTTTGCATACTGGCATGTCATAATATCAACCACAAGATTAAGCCAAAACACTGCTAGTATTCACCTCCAAATATATTAGCTCCCTTAAGACATCGTTTATGTTTGACATCATGGTAATGTATATATTTACCTACAAGAATAATGCCAGTATCCTTCCCGTAATCGCAGACCAGGTAAACCTTCACGTAAACCCGAGGAGAAAAATAATAACAGCAATCTTCAGATTAACAACAAATAGAGTATCGACTTACAAGCCAATCAACCTGATACTTCGTCTGAGTCCTCACTGGCTTGTCGTCGGATTACTACTACAGTGTGCTTGAATGGTATCGATATACACACACCTGGCCGGGATGCATTAGCTAGGACAATAGGTAAGACATATCAACTGACCAACACGATCTCTGTTGACCCTTCTCTTGTATATATTCAACACCTACACTAGGCCGGAGTAAAGGTCCTTACACACCAAAAGCGAGCGATTTGTCGCCGCGACAATAAGCGACGAGAACAATATATTCTATTGAAATGTGTCGTTGCGAATTTCACTTTTGGTGTGAGAGCATATAGATAAATAGAGAATCTCAAATTGATATATACGAGGAGGTATCAATTTTAACTACTGCATATATCTAATTTCATAGCCAGTATTGGGTGATAAATGATGATTCTATTCCAGAACGTAAATCGCCGAGATTGTCGCCGCAAAATTCGCCTCTGGTGTGAAAGGACCTTTAACCATATTGTTTTATTGCGACCTAGCGTGCGAAGAGGTCAGATGAACGGGTTGAGAGGACATGAATTAAGTCTTTAAGTACTGTCTTATTTATACGTAGATTTCTTGAATATAGAATCACCGGCTTTACTGAGCACACGGTATGCATGTTTAACCCTCTCCATGCTGGAGGCAAGCGGAGTTTCCCTAAGAGAGGACATTGTGTCTGTGTCTAATCCAGGAGGGAGAGGGGTAAATAGTTAAATAGGCACGTAAAAGATGCAGTTTGATAATGGTCACACAAACTGGTATACGTCTACAGTAGTGATATTATAGTTCCCATCAGAAAATATGCGTTTGTTTTTTAATTTCAATATAGTAATACCGTAGTATGACTCTATAATCAAGTCATGAAATAGAATACGATTCCGTATTATAAAATCGCGAGATAAAAATTAAAAATTAACATAAATATAAAAATATTGAACAAGCAGTGGGAAAGTATGTATCATCCTGCCGGGTACTCATTTTCTGCTTGGTGAACAGAGGCATTTTCGAACTCCCGTGAGCTACTAGGTTTATATTAAACATATATATTTGTATTGAAAAGAAAGTGAATGAAGATTGATAATCAAGCTTTAAAATCACTTGTCCTTTTCTTGTCTGAATAATTCTCCACATCGCAGCACAAATCAACTCAAGCGTGTCTGATACGATGCCTAAGGTCAGCGCAGTTCACATATTCAGGTCAAATCTGTATTATATTATCTCAGAAATATCGGTTTCCAGAATATATATTACACTATATACTTGACTAAGGGCACGTTAACCTTTCATCAACAATAAAGTATAGGTCACTGTATAGTACACATCGCCAAGGGGCGTTATTCAAAGGATTCAGAGTTTGTGCTATTTGGGTACATTTCATATCAATGCAATTAGTGGATACAATAAGCTTCTACTCTGTGAGACTTGTATCTACCATGGGCCATTTACAGTAAGAAATAGAATCGTATTTTTAGCCACCGACGGGAGGACGCTTGCCATGCTTGATTTACGAAGCGTGGCTAAACTTTGTCATTAACGTTCCAATCGAAGTATCGGCTTTAAAATATTAATACCATGCTCTATACATGTAAGATTAAGAAGTCAGTAGACTGACTGTCTTTTTTAAATACTTGTGACTTAAAGGATCGTAATAGGGTATAGACGTAGACAGGGAATGACTGAACAATATGACGGCTTTGATTAATCATAGTGTAGAAATACTATCGATTAAATATTGTCATAAAGGAGAATACTTGGCGTCTTAATGCTGTAACATAATTTCGTAATGTTTATTCAAACGTGATCATATTCATATACTATTATTACTACTACTACTACTACTACTACTACTACTACTACTACTACTACTACTACTACTACTACTACTAATAATAATA
>JAUTBV010123673.1:0-12829 GCA_032361325.1 Lepetodrilus fucensis
TTGTCAACCAAAAATATTCAAATACTTGTAAATGTATGTAAATTCGTAAAATACGCTATTATGGTTAGAACAGATTTGATGTAATGTCCGCATTTATGTGAAACTTCAAATGTACATTGGGCCTGAGGGCTACATATACGAAATACAGTAAACTATTCATTCATGCATTCATTCTCTCTCTGTGTGTTCATTCTGGTTTAACGAAGAAATGATACTATTTAGGTTGCTATTTTATGTATAATAAAGTTGACAAAGGAATTCCGGGATATTAAGTAAAATTTGGATTTGGATGTTAAATATATAATTCACACAGTAATCTAGATCTGGCAGCGTCTGGAGTAGCAGCGTCCACAATTATACTGCATATATGGCCAATAAGTTGACGATTAGGTAACATTTCTTAATCTATATTGCGTAACAATACTTCCGTTATCATAGGCTATATCAGTCATCGTATTATGTGCTTGTTTATTCCACACATCATGTACTGTATGCCATTTATTACACTACTGTAGCCTTCTTTTCCTATATGCATGATCTTACAAATATAAACGATTTCTCTCTTTTTACATTAGTCAGTGATAAACAGGAGAAAATGTAATAGTATTATCGCTGCTCCTTTCCTGGCAAAACCCATCGAGCTGCGGGTTCCTAATTCAACCCCGTGAGCTATTAAATTAGCACAGATGCATGCCATGTTTGTTTGTCCCCTCTACCTTATCATCGACTACACAGTCTCTTGTCATAATTGACTTCTCTGAAGAATTCGTCGCAGGGCAGATTTTTATTCAGTTTGTTCCATCTCTATTAATGTATTCCGTGCCCGAGTAATAACATCTCCAAACTGTAAATTCAATCACGCTCTGGTGGAAGTAATCACATCGGAGCATCTTTTAGTACCGTCTTTATGCGCTGGCGGTGACGTTGTTACGTCTGTCTTCGTTGTAACTTTGTCCAGCTATCTCTTGTATTAAGTTTGAGCATGATTTACATCAAACTGACGTCGGATACCAACTGCAAAAGCCAGCGTACAGCATTAACAAAGTTCATGAAGTACTCAGCAAATAGAATTATCACAATCAGTATAACACAATTGCGTACCATTTAGTTAAAAAGTGACTTCGATGAGAGGAACCTTTTGACACATTGATGAAGTTTTGTGGTAATAAAATATTGCAGTTAAATAAATCTAATCCAGTTGGTGGATGTGACTCTGAACTTTCATACACCGGGGACAGGGGGTTGCGGTGTGTGTGGGGGCTTGGTTTGTGTGTGTGGGGGGGGGGGGAGGGGGGGGGAGTTGGTTGAGGGTTTCTCTAGCTACAATACTGTATATGATAATTCCTAAAGATTCCCCGATTCACATTAATACAGATTAGTATATAAATATGGCGGGTCAACGCAAACCCGTGTCCCTAGTGCTGTCTAAATACTGTTAATATAATCATAGTGTTACATACACCGAATACCAAGTTGCACTGCACAATCAAACGAGAATTTATTTTTTCGATAAGCTCCTGAGTATCGTACAAGGGATCGCTAAGCGAGTGATTATGGTCTTGTAATAGATAGAGAGCTTCATGAAAAGTATACCCTGGTGAGTGACGACCACTGCATGGATTCATAAAGCTAGATTAATACTTTTAACGGCGTCACACGGCGCAACACTTACCGGTGTAGCAGTCCCCAAACACTCTAGATTGAGCTTCCTGGGGGAGTGTTTTTGAGTTGCTACACCGGTACGCGTGTGCTAACATGTTGCGCCGTGTGACGCCGTTAAAAGTACGAATCCAGCTTAATGTCCAATGGGATGTGTGAATCTGTTGGTCCAGTAAGTCCGGATTCATGAATAGACCGGGATCACGTGGCTAGTTCCGCCGTCACTTGAGCGGATCGTTTTAGATCTCGGGTGTATTTTCCCGCTATCTGATCACCCTGACGCAGGTCTTTGATGTGACCCTGACCAGTTCATTATCGGTCTTGCATGGACACTTCCGGTCTGTTGGTGCCATTGAATAAGACAACCTACCGTTGATACAAGCATCCTGAAAGCGTTATTCTCCAATCCAGGTCTATATGAAACAGTTCCGGTTGATTCTGGGATAAACATAAACGTGGCCGCAGATTGTAATATTTTACATCTTAATATCCAGACAGAAATATTGGTTTCGTCTACCGATATGCAATCTACACATATGAATCTATTATTATTATTATTTCATCTCCCTAGTTGTAGACGGACTATGGATTTACGATTTATCTATCAGTCCTTCATGCAACCCATGGATCTTGTCAGTGCATATCCAGTTTATTACTTCTAGACATTCTAGCACTGGGAGTTCTTTTCTATAAATGACCTGATTAACGTTAGTCCCAGCATGTGTCACACATGCCTCCCGGTGGTAGATCATGGTGGATGTTATACGATCTAGGACGGACGTTCCAAGGTCGGAATGGACGCTGGTCCAGACTTGATTGACGGAAGCCTGTCCCCCGATACACGGGATTATCAAAGGGAACTTCTTGCAACGTCTTGACATACACTAGGGTGTGAGGCTTGTTTGTCTTTGTTTTAATGTTGTGAATAATATCAGGCACATTGCATATATGATAAATACATTGGCTGTATACTTATTTGTTTTATGATACGTTTCAATACTTTCCTTAATGACATATATTATCCCACTTTCATATATTACATATATATTATGTTATTACGTTCATAATTTTATGAACAACAAAAACATTTTATATCAATCATGGTAACTTTAAACGAAAGTCTCGTATCCACCACGAGATTATAAGTGGTTTGAGTATACTATCGTATCATGAAGCTCAAATATCCACCACGAGAACAAAGTGTACTCCTGTCTATCGTATTCGCTGACGGCCACGAGGACGATATGTAAGGGCCTGCTCCTTTCTAGCTGTAATGTCTGTACTTTCTGTCCGACGCATGCGCAGTTACATTATACTGTGTTTGATCCTTGGTAACTGCGCATGCGTCGGACAGAAAGTCCTGACATTACATCTAGAAAGGAGCAGGCCCAAGGTTTCGAGTGGACACTAGACCTTCATGAAGGATAGCGGGGACCAGCACTTGCTATAACACAAGACCACTTAAGAGAATTTCATGAAAGGGTGCCCTGCCATCAGGCGTGGATACAGTTAACACAGTGTTCCGTGTGTGGGGGTGCTCAGCAGTTTGATATGTGTAGACACAGTGGGAACATCTCACACACAGATAGACACGTTAGATCCGAGGCATGGATGGGAATGTCAAGAGGATAGCATGTTCCACCGTGTTTGTCAAATTTAAACATTTAACTCAATAAGTTTAATTCAGTTCTATTCGATGTTGCGGAAGAGTTCAATCGATGACCTTGTTCTTTCTTATCTGAACTTTAGTTCTGTGGATAATGCATTTATATCAACCTTAAGGCCATCCTGGTGGTTCTAGAGCCGATTCAAGCGTGGCGTGTTCCTATTCAAACCATTTCCACATATTAACAGTATCAGAGACCAGTGCGATTTGCAGTTCTAGAAGTGGAAAAGTTATCTTCCGCTTGTTTGTTTTGCCGTCTTCTCTTCTTGGAAGACCTTCCGCGTCTTCCACTTGGCGAGTTCAATGAAATTAAGCTGATAGACAACGAACGTGTTTATATTTTGATAGGGCGAACACTCAGAGGTCCTTGGCTAGAATCGCTGGTCCTGTGCCGCAATCATCGAACTGCATCGCCATGATAATCTGTCGAAATGTTGTCGGACGCTTGAATGTTTTGTTTGTCTTCTGTCTTCTGCCTGTTCGGGAACTTTACGGAAGACAGCTCTTCCAGAAGATCCTTCTGTTTTAGGAAGAGAGCCAAATCGCACGGGGATTAGACCCAATTCTCTCATTACCTAGAACACATGAATGTTTTCAGGACTGGAATAGTTTCTGCTCCTTGTATTCCCCTCGAGCTGCTGCAATGGCTATTACCCACTGCGTGTCTGAAATATCTTTAGAGACCGAATTCAGATGCAAACTATGTCCGAGAATCTGCATGCATATTGCTTAAGAACAAGTGTACTTAGAACGCTATTCCATGGAAGCAATATAACAATGTAATGGACTTTTGTCAAAGTCGATATTTACAAGTATAGAAAAGAAAACAGTCAAGTGATCGGTTACGTACATAAGGTCAAACTACTAAGCTCTTTTGCATAGACAACTGGAAATTCGTGTCGAAAACAGTTGATGCAGTCATGATAATAGAAGCCATAATTTAGCCATAATATAGCCTATTTGTTTCTGTTAGTTTTCTGTAATTAATGTAACATGATGCACTACATACAGTAGACACACGTTTACACAAATAGAACAGGCTACGCTGGATAATTCAACAATGTTAATGTTGAACAGACAATAACATTTCTTTAATGTAGATCAATTATTTTATAGATTTCTTCAGGCTTCATAGAAGAGTAACGTTTAATCCGGGGACACGTAAGCATCTTTAATTACGCTCGGTTGCAACATGATGTTAATCAACTGATCAGATAATGACCAGGAATCGGTGCACAGTATCGATTTACATTTAAGCCAGTCTATTGTGTGCATCCATCTGAGGAGGATAATAATTAACAAGAATCTGCTTACGTCAGAAGCTTTCAGATATCACTTACCGACATGGGATAATAAAGACTTAGTCGGTGGAACTTGTGACACAGTATTTAACTATCTGGGGAAAATAATCGACAATAAATTGAACTGGAATTACACTTACAAGCTCTATGCAACACAAGTAAAAAAATATTACATTGTTTATCTTAATTCTTCATTGTAATTTCTTTTCATATCACTGTATTGTTCACAGTGTTTTAACATTGGCTAGGCAATGCTTGCATAGCTCGCTGTCCATCAGAAGCAAAAACCAATTGGTTAAAGGTTTCAAAGTTTAGAGCTTATAACACTGATTTGTGTGCCGTACTGTTATATACTAGTATATGAGCTCTAAACTAACCGGAGTATCTTTGGTAATTTATCAGGTGTTTATGAGAAGCGTGTACTATTCTTTGCTTCTAAGATTATGGCTGACAAGTTTTACATTCAGAATATTCACTTTTACCATTTGTCAAAGTATACAATAGGTAAGGAAAGGAAAAAGGTTTATGATAGAAATTTCATCAATCGTCGAATCAGACAGTGGTTTATAACATTCATCTCTAAAGTATACTATTTCTCAATCAAAATACCAATTTAATAAAACATAAAGGGCGTATTAATTCCCTATCTAACTTATTCATTACTGTCGTGCAAATAACGTCAGAACTCTGGTGTTGTGTGCTATACGGCATTGCTCCTATTTTAAATATTTAGTTTACACAGCTATTGAATCAGTCTGCATCTATCGATTCCACCATAAGTAGGATTATGATATGATCTGGATTAACCGTGAACATTATAAATCTTCTAAACCATTATTGAGAAATCCATTTTTGTTCCAAAATGTCAAGGAATATAAAGTCCATACAAAAGTACTAGGGATGCACTAATGTAAGCTTTTAAAACTGCATGTATGTGGAAATTAAACTAGTATTCACGAGGGAGACGTACGCCGACCCACACATATATAACAACAACAACGCATGGAGAGATAACACTCCGTACTCGGAAACCGAGTTCAATCAATACGGTTGTGTGGAGGACACCATTTACCAGACACCGCCGGTGTCAGTGGCCATTGTGTCTTGCACCCAGGAAAGAAGTCTCAGCTACGGGACTCCTCTTGAAGTCCGACAGAGGAACAGAACTGCAGGATAGATAGTTACCATGTGGAAGCAATTGGATACGCCGTTACAGAGTCTCTGCCGCGGCCGGAAGTGGTGGCTGTGTTGATATGAAGAGCTTGTAAGACTGACAACCTTCGTGTAACGTCCGACAAGTGGATATGGGTGTAAACGACAGCGGATATCATATCCAACGTGAAGGATAGTATTCATGATTCAAGCTTCAATATTCATTATACATTCCATAACAGAATATGTATATCAACACTTCTAGCTACACCGGAAGTATACTATAGACACGTGTTGTGGAAATCATATCTTCACAAACGGCGTATGCATCATGTGGAGACGTTACACTAGATGACATTGTGTAGCAAGCCGTTTTCTCTTTCATTATAAAGGTGTCATTAGTGCCGCACGCCGCACTGCTACAAGCTGATGTGGCGGCACCTGTTGCTCAGATAGCCTGCTTATCTAGGTAAGTACGTGGCTGCCAGCAATACATTGTTAAGAATTCCTGTTTTAGATGTGTGTTTGTCGTGCAATATTGACGTCATCGACATTCAATGTACAAGTATAATTGGCTATATATACGGTTTTAATTATCGGAGTAATGAACATTCTGGGTATCGTTTCTCGAAGCTCTCTTAGCCGCTAAGGGACCATAGCACTCTCTTTGCCGATAGCTAATGCATTGCTAAGAGAGTGCTATGGTCCCTTAGCGGCTAAGAGAGCTTCGAGAAACGATACCCTGGTTGGTATAATGGAATTAGTATACAATGCCTATTATTAATGTTGCGCTTCATCGGTTTGCGCCAACTAATAGTCGTTTATATAACAGTGACAAGACTCGTTTTCTTTTTATTTTACGGGTTACGTGACAAGAAAACATTAACATACTTGTAACATAATGAATGTAGAACCACGTGGCAATAGAACAGCTATTGCATGCGAGGTTCGCATAAAGTTAGGTTTATTTAACGTGAACTCTTTTATTATGATTATGCAAGCCATCTTCTTGCTCCGGTGTAGCGGCTTAGACATACTCTGTAATACCTCACAGCCCGGCAATGATGCTAGTACTCAATCATGGCTTCTAGTAAGACGTCCAGCACGACTGTATACGAATGGATGTTAGAGAACGCTTCTACTTAACTCATTTCTGGATATGGCTGCTTCTACCCTTACAATATTAAAACAATCAATAGAACTTCATATAACAGGATATTGACAGTATTCGTATGTAGGTTCGATCTGATAGTAATAATACGTATAAGAAACAACCTTCTATTTAGTCCTTGTTTGCTTTTGGTAACAACTATAGACTACTTTATCGATGGTTTGTATTAAATGTCATGGTTCATGCAATTCTCTGTGGCCGATCTGTCCATAATATGAAATTCGATCAGCCAGTCTAGTGAAGCACGTGTCAGTGTTGTAATTGTTCTGGTCGCCTATATGTAGTGTTACATATTAACAACATCTGAACATCAAGTCGCGCCGTCTGTGGAACTGGTCAGAAGGTTATAACATCAATGATAAAAGACCAGTGAGAAGACAGGAGATACCGAGCACATTTACATTGTCTGTGACTTCACATCTGACGAGGAGTTCAGACTTGGACGGCAGACTCGTCTTGGACAGTAGTCATCGATACCACTGCATCGATTCCACAATGCTATAAGCTTTACCGTATGCAGCTCATGGCCATCCTTTTGTGGTGCCATGCAATAAACTGGTATAAAGGTTCTTGCACAAAATCGGCGATTTACGTTCTGAGCTGAAACGTTATCATTTATCAATATGCGAAATTCGCAACGACAAATTTCGGGTGCAGGACAAATCGGCACCACAGCAAAACGGCACCAGTCAAAACGGCACCATAGAATCTCTTGATGTCGCCGCTAATTGGCACGGAGATATTTCTCTCGCCTATGTACTGGTGGGTGAGGATCTTGAGAGTAATGTGCTTCGAGGTTCTATACCGAATACATCACATAACTATTCGCTGTACATAGTGCTGTATATGGTAATACCCGGTAAACTAATATTCTTCGAGGTTCTATGCTGTGTCGGTAGTACGTAAAGATGTGCTGTACCGTATACCGGTAACTTACGTAAATATGTGCTATACCGTATACCGGTAGCTTGCGTAAAGATGTGTTATACCGTATACCGGTAACTTACGTAAAGATTTGCTATGCTTTAAAACGGTAGCATGCCAACATATTCTAAGGTTCATTGTCATATGTCGAGAAAACGTCCTAGCACATCTCTGTCCCCGATTGCCATGTTAATCTTTGTATCTCATATGTCGAGGTTCTCGGCCTGATTGAATAAGGGTTCTGTTCTGTCGTATACTATATAGTAGTACAGAACTTTGCTCTAAGGTCCTATTTTGCATACTGGTGATAGAAAAACGTTCTGTGTTACATACTGGTGATACAAAAATGTTCTATAATTGTATACTGACAACGCAAACATGTTTATATTGTATAGTGGTGGCAAAACATGTTCTGTATTGCATATTCTGGTGACACAAATATAGTATATAACTGTATATAGGTAATGCAAACATGGTCTAGATAACATACTGATAACACAAACATGTTCTGTATTGTGTACATCATGTTCTATTGTATTATGGTCGTAATATACCTTATTATATGTCATTGAAAAACTTATCTGTCCATATACTACTGGAATACTTTCGCACAAATATGTCCATGTATCTATTAGATTATACTAGTATTTCTTTTTTCAATATTAATTAACATATTAAACTGAATGTATCAAACCAAATACGATGTAAATATCACAAGTTCAGAAAAATAGCATCGTATAATGAATCATCGCTTATAGAATGACGAGAGATAAATGTAACAGAACTATCAAAAGAAATCTGACTGAATGCATAACATATTACCTCCATAAATGAAAGCGCATATATTACTTATGTTTTTCATGAAATGCATGTAACATATGCTATAACGTGGGCATTCATCAACATCATCCCCCAGAGAAGCAGCTATGGAATCAATAACACACATGCATAATGATGGCATCATTTAACTAAACATACCACGGACAATTATAAAACATTCAATCATTGCTGTAGCATATTAATGGCATAGCACAGTGTCATGCCAAGTATTCTTCTCAAGTATTGATCTGTCTGAATGTTGATATTGTGGTTACCACGTGTATCATGTAAAAACGTACCCAACCTACAACTGACTATAAAATACAGCTATTGACAGCAATAATAAACGTTCTTCAGAAAAGGCTAACCTTACTGCTCGTATACATGATTGTATTACGGTAATGTGTTTATAGACGTTGCAAAACATGCTGGAAATATTAAACGTTCAGTAAGAAAAAACAAACATTGAAGAAACGGTCTGTCCTCATTGATCTTGTACTGATAATGTCTTTAGTTTCGCGTTCATAAATAATGCTAAAAATATTTCAGTTTCTCGAACACTGCAAAACTCTATTACCGGAAATATTGGTGTCGTTACAGAAGAAAGCGTCGATCATAGCGATGGAATTATTCCCGGAAGATACAAGGAATGACAAACAATTATAGGTTGTTATCCCCATCACACATTGTCTGTCGAGATGGAGAAATGGCGCCCTCCTGGGGCTTGGTGAATTGATTGATCCAGCATAGTTTCAGTGCTAATGATGCATTGGTATTTTGGGATGATCTTCAGCTTGAACCCACCATACCTCGCAATAACTGCAATTATTGTTATTTCCATACAACTGGTATTATGCTACCAAGAATTGTACCTAAGGCATATGTATTTCAAGGTTTAACGACCTGCAGCATTCCATAAAGACAGCTGACAGGATAAAAAAATCCTGATGTCGATAATAGTTTTTATGGAATTAATTGCATAGTTTAACTTTGATCTCAGCAAAAGTGTCCGTAAAAGTTGAATTAAAAGAACGTGTTCGTTTAACATGTTAAACATCAAAACTGTTGATTCATTCTTGATTATCTTTTATATTTTCTAATACATGTATAATAATTAATCTTTTGACCATTCTTGTGCGCTATTTTGTGCTACAATATGCCATTAAACGATAGTGAACGTTAAGTGGAAGCGCCAATCTAAACGGTTTATAATATAATTTATATTGGTCATTAGACATGCCTTTTAGTTTTGTGGGGAGCGACAAAATTAATATAGGATGTTATCATCCTGTTTATCAATCCCCTCTCATGATTTATGTATATTATTGTATTGTTAAATGTCTTGTGTATATTTTCTTTCATGATAATAAATATTGTTTAAATCAAGTGGAAACATCTTGGATGTAATTACAATACTATACACAGGAGATATACGATGTCATCCTTGATAGAGAAACAAATGGGTTACCATATTTTTCACCAAAAAGCTGATTACATTCTGTGAATAATACATGTGCAGCGCAACAAATATGTACATATGTATGTGGAACTCCATGAACCGTAAAGAAGTATCCTACTCAAAAAGTTACATGTTGTTAATATGCTACATAAATACAGCACAATAATAGCGCTATGGCGACGATAATATCGGAAATGGTCGTCAGTATAGAACGTTCTTACGACAGCCGGTATAACTTGGGCGTCCTGGGTCCATCAATGTCCGGTTGTGATGTTAAATCTGTCACATAATACTCCTTGGATCAATTGGGTGCGCCTCTGTCGATGTTCATATGCGACATATACACTGTCAGCTGTCATTTACGTATGGCAGTTTCGGAATATAGTTAGATTTCGTGGGTAAATGCTTGAAGTATATAACGGAATTATAACTTCTCGAGACGTTACAGATGATGGTTTGATGTTTCAAATAATACTTCTAGGTTGCATTGTACGAATCATTCAATCATATATCGACTAACAAATGCCAGATATCAGACATACAATTCTCTATTGGTGGCGTACAGACGTATAGTATCCTGTACTTTACGTTTAGAAATGACTCTGTGATTATTTAGGAATACGGTGACTTCCTTGTTTTAAATTGTCATATTATATTTATAGGTTGTATTATATTATGTATTCGCCACTGGCAAGCACATACGTATATCCGTATACGACAGTTAATGCCAAGAGCTACCCTGGTCATCTATGGATTAACGGGTAGATGGTTCATGAGATTATCATCAATTCTGTCCAAATGGTCACAGTACTCTACAAATTAAGATGGACGATTCATCTGATTTGACCTTGAGTAACTCAACGTTTAATTATTATATAATAGATAATAGATCTAAATGACCACACGTGTAGAAATTAAGATGGTATATTTCTGTTAAAAGAGTTAATGTGTTTTTAAAGAAATTCTGCGATGAAGAAAGCTTTAAAGCTTCTTGACCGTGTTACCATTAGTCCATGTTGATCACCAAATACACAATAATTGCATAATTATTTTTGCTGTATTTTCCGGCACCAGCGTGGGTGGCTATATGGAAATAAATAACTTTTACTGGTTATGAACTTGGCAGAGATGCAAGCAATAATGAGCTATATACTCACAGTGACATGCTCTAAAATTAACAATCTGGATTACATGTTTGAAAGCAAAAGACAAGCGCTTCAGAATGACATCCCAGTATCCTTTGATAACTACACACGTAACATAATACACGAGAAGCCATACATCGGGATCTAAGATATGAAAGATGGATTATCTGTGTTTTCTGCACATGACTCGGTCTTTGAAGCTTTTGAATTAATTTAATTAAGAATTTGTCAAATATAATAACCCATAATGTGCTATACCTCTATAGATAGCGGAATTATCACGTCTTGTAGCCTACTTGGAGGAACGTGTATTTACGTTGTAATGTTGTAAGTGGTACCAAATGAACTAATGGGGACTAATATTTATGTAATACAATGCAGTTATGCGAGCTAAGTGTAATACTGGGTTCAAAGTAAATATGTCACTTAACCCGAAATTGCTGCCATTATTCAGAAATAGAAGCATGCAATTGTTTCTGGTCATGTTATAATAACGTAGTCATTGATTATCAAAGGGACTATTACTGAAAATACGTCAATTATTCTATACTTGGTGATAATGTTTGCAAAAATGTAAAATAGATTATTTTAATAACTCGAAAATAAATTACTTCAGTCTTTGACAAGAACTATTGCCTTTGTATTTCCTACTTTATGGAGTTACACCGATATTGCTTTATTAAAAAATATTAATAAAACAACAGCGGATATTACATTTCTATTTCGATAAAATCCTCTCATTCCAGCAATTTTGAAACATAACACGTTTTTATACGTATCGGACGAATCGATTTGAGTTTCCATCAGTTTTAATAGAAGCATCAGTGATGTGTATACATTTCAATGCGTTCACTTAGAAGACGATCACTCGCATTACTTCTTTATATTCCCCCGTTCCCGAGCTTTAAGACGCAATCTGCACTGCTATACAATCGTCATATATGAAAACACAGTCTTATATGGTAACACCATTTCTCCACCTGAAGCAACTATACTGCTTACTCCTTAGGGAATACTTCATCAGGTTATGAACCAATCTCCATAATAATTAGGTAATCACTTCTGGATTTTCAATAGTTCTCAAATGTATGTAAATACCATATTACATATGTTTCTGTGTGTATGCTAGAGCTAGTACGTTTCACGTGATACACTATACTATTATATAATTTGTCACTATATATAATTTGGCAATTCCGTTTATAGTTGAAATTTAAAAAAACTATGAATGTCATTGGTGAACACGCCCACGGCAAAGATTCTGTGAAGATCGGATAAACAATAATGTCACTAGCTAAGCTGTGATGTCTTCACGAAGACCGCGCATGTGTCACTCTCTCTAATCCGTCGACAAAAACCAATGTTAATCAAAACGTCAAGAGTGCCAGAAAGCGATAAATTAAAGCAGTTATTCTGTTATTTATCAACCAGGCTCACTAGAACTACCAAAGAGAGAGAGAGAGAGAGAGAGAGAGAGAGAGAGAGAGAGAGAGAGAGAGAGAGAGAGAGAGATCGTCTAAAGAAAATTAATTT
>JAUTBV010123684.1:0-12829 GCA_032361325.1 Lepetodrilus fucensis
TCTCTCTCTCTCTCTCTCTCTCTCTCTCTCTCTCTCTCTCTCTCTCTCTCTCTCTCTCTCTCTCTCTCTCTCTCTTGGTCAAATGGCTTTTCGTTATCTATGTTTTTTCTTGTTCATCTGGTGATAGATTATCCTCTATCGTCAGACCTCCCCACTTAACTTAAACATGTACTAGTACGTACTTCCCTTTGACCAGCTAATGACTGTAACAGAACTATACACTATACAACACCAACAAACAAAAATATCCGCTGAGAAACAAAACACCAAACACACCATTTCGATGAAAATATCACCCTTTGTCTTAATAACGTATGAGCGAAGAGAAACGGCGGAGAAAAAACATTCCAATGCGATGAATGCAAATTGGACCCCCGCTTTGGAATCTCATATCCTTGTCGTCATACTGTAACAGAACATACCCGGAACTCTGAGAATTCGCGGTCTGCAGTGATCCGAAACTACCGTGGAGATGAATCCATCACGCCCGTGGAAAACGTGAATTTTTAGCGGTATGCGACCGCAGAATAAATCACAACGGTATCTTCCAATTATCATACTTCCCAGCTTCCTGTTTGCCCGTTTCTGTTCCTATTAGTCTGTGGTGTATTCCTGCTCTTGATCTTGACATATTCCTACAGGACTGTCCATAATAATAATGATAATATGCTCTCTAACTGTGAGTCAATGTTCTTAGTTTCATATCTCATTTACGAGATTCTCCAAGCTTTCGACGCGTATTGCCTTGCTTCCCATAATAATAATAATAATAATAATAATAATATGCTCTCTAACTGTGACTCAATGTTATGGGGAATTGTTCTTAGTTTCGTATCTCATATGCGAGATTCTCCAGGCTTTCGACGCGTATTGCCTTGCCTCCCGTAACGATGAAGACACGATCATGCTGAGTTAGTCAATGCTTTATCATTGTACAGGATAAGCTCTGTGAAAATGGCAAGGCAATTACCCTCGCTATACAATACTAAAGCAATGTCATAGAAATACCGCTATAACACATATACAGGTGTACGTAATTCCCCTAATAAATATGACGATGTTCTTCGTAATGGAATAGACAAAGTAGTCTGCCTTGTCGTAGTATGTTTCGCAACGAGTCTTCACGTTTATGCTTGTGCTATGTTAATTATGCCTGTATCGTGTTATGTATCGTTAATGTCTGTGTTACGTTAATGCTTGTGTAATGTTAATGCTTGTGTAATGTTAATGCTTGTGTCACGTGGATATGCATGATTGTACTTGTTATCCACTATTCGACATATCGTCAATTTCAACATGTCAATCATGCTCGTCGATATAGGCTTATAGGCTACACGTTATTGACAGGTTAAATCCATTTCTTAGCATGCAGACTTGTACATTTCAGTGAGTTAAGAACATATGCACTTAGCATCCTCTGTGTGTGTATATACATTGTACAGTACAAGCATGTATATGGCTGTGTAACCGATCTAAAAGGCAATACAAGATAACATACCTTCATAGATTGCTAGCGTTTGTTGTGTTTTCTTTCTCGCCACTATCTTTCTTTCATGTTTATCACCTACCCCCGAACTCTAGCGTATGTTAGCTAGATTATCAAGTACATCAACCGCGTATTATCTGTGTATTTTAGTTGGATTAGCTTGCAAATAGCATAAGGGGATAAACTTCAACGAGAGATCTGGAAAACCGTGGAGATAAGACTAGGTTTCCTCTTAATGACAACCAAGAGCGCAGACTCTATACAATGAAAGAACCAGTTAGCAAAATACCTTCGTTACCCGGATGTAAACAGGTCATGGACAACAACATTACATCTATTTGCATCAAACAAGGTAATCATAACAAGAATAATGAGGAAGTGTAGTTTTAAGTTAGATAAAGCTAATAGCATGTAGTTGAATAAGTACCATTGAGCAAACTAAATAACTGTATGTATGTACATTGAACAAACACACTATAGACAAGAAGATAGGAATGTTGCCTTATAAATATAAAAATTAAAGGCATACAGCACTAAATTATTTAAGTGGATTATGCAAAACAATATATATGACTGTTCATCAAGACAACATTTAATTTAGTTAGTCATAAGGAAACACATTAATTCATCATAATATGCTGTGCTATTGCGAATTACGTCAATGTCATTGCACAATAGCACGCATCCAGACAAGGAAATAGAGAAGACTACGGTAATAACACACACGCCTACCGAAAGCTCAGCCAGACACCTTTAATTACCATGTAGTCGCTCTGTTTTCGACGTAATCGTACCTCGAGTGTTCCCCCCTTTAAAGGTGAACTACGTGTTTGCTACGTAACATGATTTCGTAATCTGTCTTGCTTTCTACATTGAGCCATATGATTGCAGCACTAAGCCCATTTCCCCAGTTGGTATTTGCTAGATGTCATTGACACCAACGCGAAAACGATTACACCCTATGCTTGAACTATAACAGTATAGTTAGGCAAATGTGTTGTTTCGCAAAAGTTGCGGTAAATAGTGAAATAGTTCAATTATATGTATGCACATGTATGTGTCTAAATTGGTTCGCATATAATTATTGGGCTGGTTTTATGGAGGAATAAAAGCCTGAAAGTCATTTGAGGTTTGTATATACATTTATCTTGGAGGAACAGTATAACAATAAGCTTTAAATGTTGATTGCACCTTTTCATTTTTTTGTTTGTTATTAAAATAACAATATGTATAAACCATACTGTACTGTATAGATTTACACATTCTATTGGAACTTTAGTCTTGGGATTAATTGTGGTCTATTGATAGAACACATGCAATCTCTCAATTTGTTTTGTTCAACTACGAGAATCGGCATTTCACCGTGATGTCTTTGTTTAGCGCCATCGAGTAGTTATACTCTAAATCCTAGGCGCTATATAAATTACTAATTACATTATATTATATATCCCAAAGTCATTGCTTCACAAAGACGTCATGTAGCTAGTTATTATGTAATAACTTAAAGTAAAAACGTTAAATGTACTTCTCAATCATGGTAAATTAAATATTAACCCAAGATGGGAACGATCAATGCCACTGTGTGTGTTTGTGTGTGTGTGTGTGTGTATGTGTGTGTGTGTGTGTGTGTGTGTGCGCGCGCGCGCATGTGCTATTGGGCGTGCGTATGTGCTATATTTCAATAAGAAATACCCCTGTGGTTTGTCATCCAGAAATCCAGCCAATATGGCTGTTCACCCCGACGAGTGTCTCTTTTCCACTCAAGATAGTTACGAAACCGTGGAATATGTGTACGAACAAACTTAATACATAGCTCTGTATGTCACCCTAATGTCCACACACAGAAATTAGGCGATCACTCATGACAGATTTTCCTATTACACGCTGGGATCGTGGAGTCTACGGAAACACCATTCTAGACCATTCGGAGTCGGATCGAGATAAAACATGATTATAGGACGTTCCGATAGTTATATTATTTGTAGTGCTGTATAATAAAGTGTTATATCTATTTGTCGGATTAATCATCACTGCAATAAAAAATAAATGAATAAACAATAAAGCAGGTCGATAAATAATTATGGAAATACATGTAAATTAAAAGACCATTTTGAAATGTTTTCACAGACAAAAAACAGCATTACACTCCGAGGTATTTTTCGTCGTTTAAATTATTTAATTGCATTTAAAAGGTTAAGATTATAATAATTAAGACACATTATTTATGATCCGATGCCATTGTATTGTTATTACGGCTCACTACGTATCAAGTCAACCATGCACAGGGCTAACTATCACAACTATCGCATGACATTGCACATAATATATGTCCCATATCCTGTTATTTCTTAAATATAATTGTTTAAGTGTACTCAACTCACAGATCATAATGTTATTATCAAGTTATTAATGCATTATTTATTAAGGCGGTTTATACCCGAACCGCCATGAACTGTGTCAACGTAATTAATGCAGATGTATGGAAACGTAACAAAGAAAACGACAACGTCTTCTATGCCTGTTTCCTTAATAAACACTGGATCCTTGTGCTTCAATCCATGTGCAATATTGAAAAGCTTTAAAGAATCCCGTGGTTCACTAATAAGATATCTGAAGGGGCAATGGCATCAACGTGACCTCAAAAACAATGCACCACTACTTTTGAGTGGATCGGCCCGGTTTTTCTGATCCGGGTCTTCAATTGTTTTCCCGGACGTAGCCGGAGGGGACCGTTTTCATGCATATTGCTTGCCAACAGGGGTATCATCATTATGGCTCGTACATCTGTCATTCAGGCATGCAAACCGACTTCTAAATATTACACATAATTTTATTAGCTTGAAGTATTAATTGCACTAGCAGCATCGTCCACGATGTTGAAGAGAAAAGGTCCCGATGGCAATTTCATCATTTATTATAATTTTTGTCACGCAATCTTTAGAAATGTTGTTATGGTTTGAAAGAAAAATGCACAAAAGATGCACCATCTCTTCCCCCCACCCCCAACCCTCTTAACTCCCACACGCTCATTCCGACCCTCAAACAAATTATGACGACATCGACAACGGTAGCGGTGTTTATAATGATTATAATAACAGCTGGGATGAAGATGACGATGATTTAAAAGAGGAAAAAGTGAAGAAATTTAATTAATGTAATTATAATTACATCGATGTTGTCGTTTTCTACTTACGTAATTAAAAGTCTTGCAGCAGAAACCATAATTTTTATTTAAATTTCGCTCCACCAATCATCATGGATTCTGCTTTTAATGCGGATAAGTTCGTATTATTCAGCAGACAATTATCAAAATTTGGTCCAGAACAAAATTCGATGTCAAATCTGTATTAACGGCACTGTGGAATAAGGACACCGTAAAGAAATACTATCGGTAATGTTATTTTCCCCCCAAATTAACAACTGATATTACAGAGTAACACAGAAATGACCTCATAGTTACCAAACGTCTATAGAAAACAGAAATCACCACACACACACACACACGTAGATGAATGAATAAGTGATCAAAACACTAATACCAAAGTCACACTGTCAATATATCTTTGATATAAAACGTAATTACTTTTTTATTCTACAACGTGGGGAAGCTGAAGCGTGAATGCGATAAAGTATAACTGGGTTTTTCGTTGGTATGTAATGGCTTTTTCTTTCAGATCAACGAGTCAGATCTCTATACAATGAAACCACTGATCTTGGTAATGTTCACGCTCATCAAAGGCCAGATTGATTTACGATATAGTAAATCGATATATCGTATTTTAGGTAGGTTGAAAAACATTTTCACAGCCAGTGTTTCGGCTATTTTCATTTATATGTATGGCATAATGGCTGCTAATGCAATACCTGTTTCGTTTGAGAAAAACGTAATCATGAAAATTCCACACACACGATCCGTAATGTGACTTGGATAATGGTAAAGTCGCCCGCTCGTTATAAAATCATAAAGAGCAAACCCGACTGTAAATTCACATGCTATGCTTCGTTCATTACAATTGAATTGAACTCATGCGTGAAATTATATGATCACTAATCTATTCGCTTTGCGAGAATGTGCGGCGTAATTAAATTGAAGTTAATCCTAAAGAACATGCAGCATATATCGATAATTTCGATATGCATAGTAACCATACTCCATACTAGGATTATTGGTGCAACATTCTGTCAAAACATGCATCGGTACACACTATTATTATGTTATTGCATCTATGGAACAAGAACTGGTATTTCAAATAATTATTATACTCAAATAACAGCAATGAATATTTCATTGGGACTACACGTGCATCGCTGTGAAAGGAATCAAACCGATTATATGCACCGAACAATCTCTTCAACACAGGCGGGTCCATTATCTTTTTGTAAAGGGGAAGGGTGTGGGGGGTGGGGGGTGGATGTGCATAAAACGTGGTGGTGGGGGAAAGGGTGCAAACAGGATCCGCATATGCATTCATCGTGTTCATTTGCCATGCACCAATATCCTGTCAGTATGCTCACAATATAATTGAAATCATACAGCTGAAATTTTTAAAGAATTCACTACACAATTCAGAAACCTTCAAAACAGAAAGGATAGTGGGCAATGGGAAGTTGGCTCCTTTTTCCTTTTTCGATATTCAAAATTTTGAATAAGGAACTAGTGTTCTACGGTACATGAAATAGTATGTAATTCAGATTTGATAGCTGCAATGTAAATGTCTCAAAACAGCCTATCAGCCTATGTAGGTGTCATATGAGCACACTTCCGGTTTAGGCACATTTTAAGCATTTTCGTGATTTGTCTTGTAGTAGTGGGAGAATTACGGTACGTGAGATAAATTTGGTGTTAATACATTAAATATTTGTCATTGGTGCCTTATAAATGCTTTATTTCATAATTGAGAAAAAAAAGAGAAACATTTTGAAAAAAGTTTGGATATCGAAAAAGGAAAAAGGAGCCAACTTCCCATTGACATGATATAGTGTTATATCCTGCAAAAGATAACTGTTTTCTGGTTCGTTTCCGGACAACATAATTGGATAAAGCGGAACAGGAATATAGAGCATAGATCTATACGTTTCATGAAAGGGTCGTACTTATAGACCTAGGCTAAATCTATATTGTTAATTTATAAGAAAAACATTAAATCATGGTTTAGAACCTTCTTCAAGTCTTTCCCTAGCCCCACGGATTGTCAGTATAGGGCAGGAAGAAACCCTCAACATCCGTAGCGCTGAATGTTGCAGTAAACCTGCGAGCACCGGCTGGTAGTGAGCCTGTGAGGGACCATGCAAAATGCCCACCAAATCATTACTATATTTACCCCCATTTTTTAAGTAGTAAAACTATGGCATTTCTCCCAGATTTACAACCAACTACAGTTCGTCCGTTTCGTGAAGCGTAGACAAATCAATTTGTTTTATATTACTGTACCAAAGCCAAATTCAATATGTTTTTATATTATTGTACCAAAGCCAAAAAGTCGTATCCCTTTGGTTGTACGCTATATTATCTTACCTGTGTCTTCAATGAAAGTGCACTTGATCTTTCAGATGGGGATTAATATTCCCAATACTCCCATTGCCAGCCAATCCAGTGTGTATACTTGTGTTTAGACTACATCATCTTCTTCTTTCAAACACTTTCCCAATCCAAACACTGGAAAGAAAAGAAAAACAATTTCACTATAAAAAAACACATCTACACAATTACTTAGTAATGCAAAAACGAATCCAGTATTTTCAGCAAACAAATTAAATTTCTAGTCTTGCCGTCTGTCCGTAAGGTAGGAAAACCGGATCCATTTAACCGGAGTGAAAAGATTCCATGCATAAACAATGCGACTGTATTTCCCGGCTCCGGTGTTGCTCCGTGTGATACCATTATACAAGCAAATGAGACGTGTTTATCTACACCCACTAAAATACATGGATTTCTTTATTTCCTTCGGTAAGATAACTCTCCAAATCACGCGGTAGGTTCGGCTATTGTAGGGACCGATTGTTGGGTGGTCGTAGCATAACATGTATAATATATGCGGAGGTGGACATACTAATTTGCTTGGACTGGTCAAACCTATGTCCAAGCCCAAAAGAGGAAGTATATTCTTTCAAAAGTGCACTAGGGTTGGCAGTTGGGTTGTACGTATAATAAAGTGTGTTTATCGCGCGGTAATGGTGTTTGCTAAGCACGAGAGCTATTGAAAAATATAGGGTCATTGTAGCAATGTTACTTGAACAAGTGCTTGTATCTGCTGATACGACACGAATTGGCCACACCCCTTTGTACTTTTCTACGATACGCATACCTATGTTGGTGTAAAGGTGGAAAGGACATATCGATCGATTACCTTAGCTGTTGATTGTCCTGCAGTCGGGTATGTATGTATGCAATACGACTAACTAGCTGATGTAATGTGCCATTAAATGTGCACGCGAGAGGGATGACAAAGATAGAGATATACTATAAAGTCTACGGAGAAAGAAAGAAAGATATATATATATATATAGAGAGAGAGAGAGAGATTATGGAGTTTATCGTCGCTGCGGGAAGCTTTTATCCATTTGCGACGAAGAGATAGAGAGATAGAAAGAATAAGAGAAAGAAAGAGAGGCAGACAAACATAGAGAGCGAGAAAGGGTAAGAGTGACAGAGAGAGAGAGAGAGAGAGAGGGGAGGGAGAGAGAGGGAGAGAGAGCGAGAGGGAGAGAGAAAGAGAATGAAATTGAGAGACAGAGAGAAGGATTATTGGATTAGAGAGATAGAAAGAGAGATATAGAAAGAATGAGATAGGAAGAGAGAGAGGCGAGAGAGAGAGAAAGAGAGAGAGAGTGAGAGAGAGAGAGAGAGAGAGAGAGAGAGAGAGATATCACATATGAGAAGATCCTTACTTATTATATACAAATTGAAAACCATATAATTTAAGAATCTTGTTCCAAGTACGCTCAAGGACTACTATTCTACATCTTCAGAAAACTATCTAACAAAAAGATGTGACACTCGAAAATGTCAATAGGTAATCACAAGCAGGACAAAACCACACCACAATCTGTCCAAACAGGTATGCTACTGATGTCCCTTTACACTCACCATAGTCTCAGAGGATGCCCGATGATCATGTGTATATGAAGTCTATTGATAATGTAGACTAATGATTGGTATTATATTTCTATGAATGGATGCATCTGAAAAGCTTTTACCATTATCACCCAGACTTGCTGAAACTGTTTCTGGCAGATATATTGAATAGGACTATTTTGGTTCCGAATAAGATCTGAGACGTAGACTGGTGTCGTCCCAAAGCCGACACAGTCTCGTGTCGCTTACGGCAATCACCATATATACAGTCTCCATACAAATCATCGAGTCTCCCACAAACATACTTGACAGCGACAGGCTGTATAATGACGATAATAACTTCAATAACAATTACAGACCCAGACTAACAACGATATTTTGGAACTACCATATTCCATGGTCTAGAGGATCACGTGATTTCCTCCGTGATCGAGCTCCAGGGAATTCCTCAAAGGTCAAAGGTCAGACGATGCTTGGTTTTAACCGGACGTTGGTCATTATTACTACGTGGGTTGGACATCGTTTAAATCGTGTCGCATCCTTGTGAATGATGTGTTGTATAGAAATATGATTGTCCGAATGCTAAATTGAGAATGTAATCTACACGGAGAATATACACGTGAAAGCTATTTCATCCTCTGTAACAATGCTTAATTCCTCCTGGAATACATTCGTGACAGACATTGTCATTGATCATGGGTGTATGAGGATGGTTATATATCTACATAATCGTGAAATACATGTATTCCCGCTGCGACTTACAGCACCAATACATTCGTTTATTTATTCTACATACAGAGGACATAATTTCAATTTCATTAACTGTAGCGTACGAAATAGTGGAAGTCACTACGGTGTAGAGGATGACAAACATCAATAACGTAAATATAATGTAATATTCTCTCTTAACCCTTTATCTGCTGAAGGCGACTTAAGTTGCCCGATCACATGTAGAAATAGAATACTTTGATTTTATTCAGCAGGGAGAAGGTTACAATTTTATTATGATGCAGGATCTCGGAGAAAGGTAACAGATTCTTGTGTTTTCAACTGTTCTAAAATCGCTTCAACACCAGTGTGATATTCTGTAAATACACGCTATGCTAATTCCACACAGAACACAATTGACCACATGACCGTCTACCCTACTTCTCAGATATCCAAATGGTCACTTGAGAAAATTCAAGGCGTGTAGCTATTTCCATAAATCAGGCATTTGTCGTTAATGTTCACTCTACAATTCCCATTCGCCTCCACACGGAACTGATGCATTGGTCATCTACACAGAATGATGGAGCATTTTTCGAGTCTTGACATTTCCGCTTGAACAGTTGACCCCCAAATTTACACCCCGCCGATCCAAGCTATAATACTTCATTTCTGACCCACCACGATTCTTCTAACATGACAACTCCCTATTATCCCTCACTACTGACCATCAGGGAGGGGGACACGACCCTGAAAAGCCCCCTAAAGAATATCCTACGTCGGGATAATTGTAAAGTCGACGCATTAACACCACTGGACGCTGAAAAAAACGCCTTAAAATCAACGCCGAACCTGTCGAGAAGAGTCGACCCCATACTCCAGGGCCCTCTCTTAGGGGCACGTCGACCATTGTCCGGCCCCCCGGGACCTGTCACTGACCATGAGACGTGGACATGACCTAGTGAGATGAGAACAAAGAGATCGATGACTTGCCCGTACGACGGACGTGGGTCTTGGGATCACGGCAGTACTGCTTTAATACGATCTTTGTCAGTGTGGACTAAGCTGGCTGCAGGGGCAAGGAAACACTATTAAAGTGACAATACCTCGTTTTCTCATTTTTTTTCGGGGGAAAAAAATTGGTCATAGAGACCATCATCCTTTTATATGGGTGCTCACACGGACTTTGGTTCTTTAAAGATTATCATTTTCTTAACGCGATGAGGAAGCATGTTTCGTGTTGACATTTATTGCGATATGCCAAGTAGAAATGAGTCATGTATACAAACTGAAGACGAGGACTCATTGGGAACGCAAATACTATTTTCACATGTGTTTCCAAAGTAACATGTCCAGTATGTCCAAATAATAATCTTTCGATTGTGCTTATTTTATATATATATATATTTTTTTAATATATATATATATAAATTTTTTTTCAAATGTTTTAAAGAAATACAAATCATCAAGAGTATGAATGAACATTTTACGTAATAATATGTTGCCATTGCACAGACTGATCTGTATTCATTTTAATATACAGAGTTCTAAGGACACACTAGAATCAACAGAACAGAACCTTTATGCACTCAGGCCAAGAAGCTCTGCACATGAGGTGCAAATATAAATTACAAAACAGGAACATGAAAGGTTTTCGTTTCCTAGCGTTCGTGACAATAGTAAAGCTGTTTTCGTTGACATTAAATAAGAAGACCGTCATCGTGCAAAAGTTAATTTTCTAAAAATTAATTAACCTTTTAAGACAAAAATTAGCATGGTCAATAATGCATATCTAATAATTATATATTTAATGTACGATTATATTTTTAAATTAGACATCTATTGTTAAATCCAATATGCCACACAGAGAGAGAGGGAGCGATTGAGTGCATAATCAACTACCATACTTCCACGTTATACAACGTTATTATGCGAGAATATGCGTGTTCTGGACGAACAATAGCATTACTTTTCCAAATTAGTTCCTTCTAAAACCGTAGAAACCACGTACTTCGTCAGATTATTCTTCCTATTTATATCCTGCCAGTGGTGTATGCTTGGTTAATTCAGCGGCCTCAGCAGATAATAGACTAGCCACAATTAAGAAAATCAATCATAACGGATCGGCGACACGGCTGGGTTAATGGCAGATCCGGGTTACGTGGCGACGTTGTTTTATAATTAACGTTCTACTATATCCACCGTGTCCATTAACCAGACCTGGCCATTTAAATTGACAAACAGTGACTACTGACATGTTAAAAACAATGCATTATGCTCAAGATTTAAAAAATAATAATACAATACAAATATAAAATAAAATAAAAATTGTTTTAGGAAAGATTGAATTGTCTCCCCTTGTTTTGCACCACGTATAGGTGTGTTGTGCCAGGCTCTGACCTCAATTCTGCATCCCAGTCTGTTTATTCGTCCTAATCAGGAATAAGCTTAAAGTACATAATACACACTGTGTGCGTTTCAAACTACACCGGCAGCTTTCTCTTGAAACAAACAAGTGCACCCTCTTATAACCGCCGAGCTAATGCAAGCACACGATTGATGGAAGCACACCGCATTGTCACACGGCAAATTCGGCAATCCTGTTATTGTACAGAAAGGAAACATGCTTACGGTAAACCGTCCAGTTACACCCTATTTAATTAAAGTAGACATGCCTGCACAACTTAATGAACCACTCATAGAATTTTAATTTATGAAAAAAAACAACCTTACCGGATGTATCCGCAATCTAAGATTCCGACAAAATCCAAATTCTTAGTATATAACATCGGAAGATAACGTTACAGTAACAACTGATAGTACATCTAGGGTTAATATAATAATGTATAATATATTAATGTTTTGTGAAGCTCTATTTCCTTTGCTATCATAACATTCTTTTTTAGAAAAGATTTTCTTTATATTTTTGTACGGAAGAGTTGGATAACGATAACTATCACGTCATGACAAATCTAGATCCCAGTTTGTCTGACAGATCTTTGAATACTTGCCCAGCACAATAACGAACGTATTCCGTAACGTACTCTAGGCCTACCAGTGAAAACTGACATCAGAAATCTTAAAACATGCATAATTATAACTGCACTCATTTTACACAGCATCTGAAGGGTTTTATAATATAATGTAAATTCTGCAGCATTCAGAATAATATTATATCTGATTCATCCACCATATATCAGTTTCCTAAAACATAGAATTCACAACATGATGGATATATCAATTTTTAAACGTTAAAATGTCTATGTTTAATTAAGTGATCTATGGTGAACGTTGAATAATTTACATGTTCAGTCATTATCTGATGTTACTTATTACATCGTAATGGAAAGTCATAGGGAACAAGCTAAGCTATTACAGAAAATATAGAAAAGTAACTGTCGACGTCAACTAGCTGTATTTTTTTTTCTCTATAAATACTACTTTACAAATATGTATTTTAGTGATGTACATTTAGTAGTTGATGCGCTCAGCATAAAGGGAAGTTTACGTCAACCGGTGGTCCCTCAGAGTCACCTATACTGTGTCTGAGTGGGATATTC
>JAUTBV010123695.1:0-12828 GCA_032361325.1 Lepetodrilus fucensis
TTTTTTACTTCTGATAGCCACTAATTTAATCACTGGAGACAGTATTACCAATTTATACCTGGCCGGGACTAATTACTCTTGAATATGTCATTGACCATCGCACATGTGATTTTTAACAGATTAGCCTGTGAGTAGGATCTGAGTTTGGTGAAGCTGTTAAGTGACCAACAAAAATATTTATTTTGACTAGAAGTGTCACGATTCATCGATGTATCACCATTTTACCTCTTATATCGTGATACTCGATTCTGTCAATTTGTTTTTATAATATTCCTGATTTTAACAGGTTATTTCCACTCTTATTAAGTTTAAAGTTAGATTTCAGTATTTTTCACAATTATTTTAAGTGTTTTATTAACGTTTTGTTTTCAAATTTTCTCTTCATGACTAACTTATTTGTACTGGATATTTTATGAAATAATGACCTTCATATAACATGATTAGCATTTTCCCAAAGTTCTTTAAAATTGAATCCCGATACATATCGTATCATGAACATGGTATTGTGATACGTATTGTATCATGAGATAAGCGAATCGTGGCACACCTAATTTTGACATACATGTACTTGGACAACGTAAATTTAACAAATTGTGAATATGTTTTTTTTCTTAAATATTGCAAAATCGTGAAAGCGGTGAGCCGCTAAATAAAACCGTTTTACAGTATTGCTTTTCTTTCTAATTTAACAAATGAATTCGCCTAACTGTATTTTCTGCACAAGTGAATTTTATTTCGCTCTTTTCTGACACTTTCGAGATACACTTTCGAGAATACGGTTCTTGATTCCAAATTTGATAAAAGTTTTCTTTTGTAGAGGATGCATACGAGCACCAATGTCGTATTGACGACGAGGCAGCACATCTGGACATTCTGGACACAGCAGGACAGGTCAGTATATACACCCTGTCAGTATAGAGTATAAATAAATAAACCATGTCAGTATAGAGTAGATATCTCGCAATTTCGTGGGGCTACGGCCACCGTATCCTAGCCATAAAGCAAATGTGACTTAGGCATAAGGCATCTCCGGTTGCCTCCAGCATGGAGAGGGTTAATCTGTTAAAATGTCAAAAGAACATCTGAACATACTGAACATAGGCTGTAAATAAGACAAGAGCTAAGGTAGATTACTGAGGTTGAGCTATGATGTTGAATCCTGAATTGTCTGTGTTACAGCCAGAGTTCTCGGCTATGCGAGAGCAGTACATGCGGAAGGGCGAGGGTTTTATCATTGGCTACTCTATAACCGACCACCGTAGTTTTGATGAAGTCCTCGCATACAAGAAGCTGATCGACAAGGTCAGGTGCGATCAAGATATTCCAATTGTCCTTCTGGGAAACAAGTGCGACCTGGAAAGCAAGCGAAAGGTCAGATATTTTATTTACTTACATTTTGTTTTCTTCAGATTGTTCAAGTATACATATGCATTCAAATTCATAATATCAAGTAGGGTAAACAGTTGATAAGAACGAATATTGCAATTCATTCATTGAGTTTTTTGGTTTGGAAGTGTTCTAGATTACTAGTATTTCATTAATATGTGGCTTGACAGTCTATGACATGAGTGCAAACATCAGCTGGTATAGACAAACCAAGGATAATAACTGCACTGCGAGTTCTGAGATTACATTGGATAGGCACCTTCTGCAGATTCACGTTGTGGGTTTAAACTTACGACCTTTAGCTCTGTAGGCTGACAATTTCCTACTGTCCTGACACCTACCCGTAGTTAGTTTATACTGAAATGGATGAACGATTTCCATGGCGATGTTAAAACCCCATAATCACTCATTCACTCATTTCTTTATTGCACACAAGGCCACAAGCCTATTTACAGTGTAATACATTATTCTAAACGAAATTACATGTTTCCGAATATTTGATCATCACGTTTTTTTATGAAAATTAAATTAACGATTCATCATGACAGGTGACGACAGAAGATGGCGTGGCGCTGGCTCGACAGTTGGGCTGCCCGTTTTACGAGACGTCGGCGGTGTTGCGGCAGCGTGTGGACGATGTATTCCACGGTCTGGTCCGAGAGATTCGGCGGAAGGAGAAGGAAGCAGCGGAAGCTCTACATAAAGCCACTCGCAAGAAAAATAGACTGAGACGCATGAGGTCCTTCTTCAGCCGGATGAACATTTTCAAAAGAAACAGGACTCGCCATTCATGAGAGAAAGCCTTTGTCATTTCATGTTCAGATAGTTGAGATGTTTGAGATGTTCAGATATTTGAGATGTTAAGATTTATGAGATGTTTGAAATGTCAAATGTTTGACATATTCAGATCTTATGTTAAGATGTTTGAGATATTCATATATTTGAGGTTTTGTCTTGCAGTTATAGACATGTTCATATTGCACAAATAATGTTCATCTTTCCCATGTTCATCTTTCCTTGCATTTTCATTGTTCTTAAGACCATTGTGAATTTATAAGAACCGAAACAGTCATTTTTTTAAAGGATATGGAATTTTGTACAAATAATATTTATGAAATTGATTTATATATTTAATGCTGTTTATGTATTTATAATTGTTGTTTTCATCTTTAGGTATATGGTCTCAATATTTAGGCTAAAAGTATACGAAAGAAATTACTTGTCCCAAAGTTTTTCATTCAAGCAAGTTTGTGATTTTGAAATTAGAAAGTATGATAGCAGAATTTGTTAATTTCTGCTCTAACAGTAATGGACTGTTTTGTAGAACATGTTTTTGAAATAGTTATGTATATTTGTTATGATATTGAAGTGTTAGTTTGTTAGTTTAGTTCCCACAGTGATGTTAAACTCCATATTCACTCATTGTTAGTTTAGTGACATAAACCACAGTGGCCTGTTCACCGAGTCATTATAATTAACTTCTTTGTTTTGTTATTTACACTGTATTATTTAAGAGTTTGACATTGATCCTTGTAATAGAGCTGTTCAGTTTTGTTCTGAGGAAGTTTGTGATATTGGCTTTGAGCATCCCATGCTTCATTCATGAAGCTAAAGCAATATATACATTAACTATTATTATTATGTTTGCAAATGATTAAATATTCGATTTTGTGACAAAATAATTAACTTTGAGACTTTGGAATATTATGGTGTTAACATTTTCCTTTACTAAACAAATTCTTTAAAACTTGCATGTGATAATGATGGGTATTAAATGTTATCAATGAACATGAAGTACAACAGTCATGGTATAACACTATACATGTTTGATGAATCATGATACAACTATAGGCTGCTGTATTTAATAATAGTCTATTTACATGTAAATTTTGTGTCATTATGTGATAAGGATAATATTGCTGCATATGGAGTGAAAATCTTGTATGCACACTAGAAAATTAGTGTGCAAGTATTTGACCGCATTGTTGAGTGTATGAGGTGATGATGACATACTTCTTGGCTTCCTCAAATATTTTTTAGATTATAGAGTTGTCCAGGGTGTTGACACTCGGTCTTTGATGATTAGTCTGATACATGTACTACCTAGGCACTCGAGGCGATGGTATCCCACAAACCCCCATAATTCTCGTAGTTGAGCAAATTTTTCGTGTATATTTGAATCTAATAAATATTTTTGGAATCAATATGGAAAGTAAGAATTGAAATAAATTTAGCAGTTTGAACTAAAGATCCTAATCATTCAAGTTCAGAGTTTTGAATATGTGCAGAATATGTGTCAAAATTGAAAGCAATTATTGTATACCCCAGTATAATGCTATTAAAATGCTTATTACAACCACCAGAATACTTTACAGTGATTGTAATAAAATGATGATAGTGCAAACTAGATGATAAAGACGCATTTCAAGCTCTACAGCGATTCTGGCGGTTGTTGTTCAGATGCGCACACGTTTTCTGTGCGTATTCTGGCTTACTGATATATTTTTGAGGGCGGTCTTGTTTGGGATGTTTCTCATTAGATAGCTGATGGTTTGTTTTCACAGTCATTCTAAAAAAAGTAACATTTCCATTCTGAAACAGGTCATAGCACCTTTAAACAGTATTTTAAAATAGGCTACAAGACCTTTAATACAGTTCATGCATCATATCTCTAAATCGTTTAGTTTAATCCAAATATTTATGGATCATTAATACGCAAATTCCGAAATGATTGCCACTTTGAAATTGAAATTTCTATTTATCGTAGATCATCAATCTTAGCTTTGTTATAATTTCGGGACCAAGAGCATTTCTTACAATTTTCAAACATGCCTTGCTGTGACCTTGACCATAGTATGATTCAAAGTTAAATAACTTAACGATCTTGAAAATACACAATGAAGTCTTTTCCATATCCAACATTTTTAGTGTTAATCTTCGAATATCGGATATGGAAAAGACTTCATTTTGTATTTTCAAGATAGAAATGTTCAGAATAGGGCACAGTGATTGTCACCTCACTGTCATGTATCTCAATATCCCTATCTTTGACCTCTGTCCAGTATCTCAATATCCCTATCTCTGACCTCTGTCCAGTGTTATGTATCTCAATATCCCTATCTCTGACCTCTGTCCAGTGTTATGTATCTCAATATCCCTATCTCTGGCCTCTGTCCAGTGTTATGTATCTCAATATCCCTATATCTGGCCTCTGTCCAGTGTGGACTATCATTATTCATTTTATACCTCTCCGTCACAATATCACATTTCATGTTTATTATGTTAAGATGTGGAAATATGTATTGTTTTCCACTGAATCTTGTATCATGTGCAACCAGAATGATATTATCTTCAGTGGACATGTGTAGTACTGTGAAATAAGAGTGAAAATATTTCAATCGGTCAGATATGAAGAATATCTAGACATTGTGCATTGAAAACAATATTTTGGTTAAAGAAAACTTTTTGATTGTAATCCACTTGAAAGTTAGTGGAGGCGACACTAATTATTTTGGTCACAAGCTAATGAAGTTTTGCAGTGGAAGTCATTCAACTGTTGTGTGAACTAAAGACGACATTATTATGGGTATGTTATTACATGCTATGAAACAGCATGCTGAGGCTTATAATTATGTACAGATCTATTAGATATGCTCATGAACCTTATAAATCAATATTTTTAAGTTGTGGAATTTCATAATTATTTTTGAAATCCTGGAATTATTGCAACCATCCAATATTGATATTTAGAATATGCATGTAGTTCTGGACAGAATAATGTTCATACATAGAACATATTGTGTAGAACTTCATCCTGAGTTATTTAAATGCAGGATTAGAAACATTACTCAGTTACAAGGTGGGCATTTAACTAGGGCCATCCAGAAGTCGCATATCTCACAATTCACAATGGCATGAATATTCAAATGTTTACTATTGTCCAAAGAAAAAATATATATGACAGATATATTCATTTATTCCCTTGTTTGTTTATGGTTAAATTATTTATCTAATGCTTGTTTTGTGAATTGTTTTATTAATTTGTCTTGTGTCTTGTGTGATGTGTTATATATTCACAATTTCTTTTCTATGAATGAATGATTACGTATGTATCTCGATGTTTCAGCTTTGGAACCATGCACCATAATTTCACTCTTGTCATTAATTTCACATTGAATAATAGTTCACATTACTCTCGTTGTCACTGTTTCAACATACCACATGCTGAATCAATGAGGTTTCCAGTGTTAAAGTCCTTGCACACCGAAAGCAAAATTGGTAACGACAAATTTTGATAGAATCCTTTGTCACCGCTGATTGGCGCGGCGATATTTCGCTCTCCTCTGGTATGTGAGGACCTTTAAGGCCCATTCAGATCTAATGCGGTTAATTCCGCAACAGATCGCATTGAAACCGCATAGCAAACCGTTCTGCTGACCAACAACATATTGGAAAAATGTTTGTTTAATCATTGTGGCTGCCGCATGCATGGGGACTGAATGAGCCTTTAGTCTTGTACAAATAGTTAATATTTTAGCCCAAGACATTCAGGGTTTTAAAAAGAAATTTTTTCTTTTTGCATTTCTAATTTTGAAATCGCACTCATAAATATTATTAGAGTCTGTGGTATCTCATTCTATCAGCCATTAAGCGCTATTGTCGCAAATGGGTGAAAGATTCCCGCAGCAACGTTAAAACTCCATATTCAATTGCTCACCATTAAGTGCTTGGTGTGCAAAATCACTCTGCAAGGAAGGACTGGTCACGTCCAGTTAGTACAAAATTGTACGACTCGCAGGGAAGAACTAATATTATGAAATTGCTTGGCTTAAGTAGAAGAAATACGAGACTGCAAAGTAAAATTGAATTGCACCAGAAGTAATATTAGATTGCATTATTCTCAATGAGGAAATATGAGATTGCAAGATTGGGATGCATCTTTATGTACTGGTATTAATATTTTATTTATTGTTTACAATAACGAGACCTCGTATGGATTATGGTATTTGAAATTCCTTGCATGACCAGAATTTTAGCTATTATAATGCCATAAATTTGTATTCTAATTACCGGGTATGTGTATATATTTGTGATATATTTATCATGTTGCCTATTTATTTTACTTATTTAATACCATTTGAAAGATCATGCAGTTTCTATCATGTATTGTCGACAAACCCCAAATTAAGCCAGTAGTTTAACTTTTAATTTCTTAAAGGCATACTATCAGATATGTATGGTCATTTTGGACTAGTAGATCTACATTCATACATAAAATCATGTTTGTACTTCCAAAAACCTTTCCACTGCTGTATGGTAGAACAAATTTCACTGCAACCAATAGACAACCTGAATTTTTATTTGCTTCATTATATCAATGCAAGGGGACATAACTCAGTGATACAACTAAAATAAAATGTATATAAAGATTTGCTTGCAATTCCTTCATAGATCTGTTGATGCATCAAAAACAGGATAAATAGCGGAATGTTCTCTCGTATAAAATATTAATATTTTGATAACTATCGAGTACTGAGGAATAAGTTCATCAGTAAATAACAATTTTTGGGTGGATAAATCAAACGTATATAGAAATTAGTTTGTCCATTATATAGACCAACCATCCGTGATTGTATGCTTTTAATTTATTAAGATGTTTTTATTTTGAATAAATACCACACTTTGTATAATCTAAGGCAGGTAACTCCATTCTGTCATAATGAAAACATACTATTATTTTAGTATATTCAGAAGCAATAATTATCCTGTAAAACTATTGGTATCATTATGCGATTTTTGTGATATAAATGTTACTTTTGTTCTATAAACATTAATGTTGATCGTTTCATTTGCAAATTATGAAACATCTTCATAGAAATTGTTGTACCAGTGGTGTGGACAGATAGCATGGGCTTCTATGGTAAAACTACGGTGGACTCGCTGATTATTGCCTGTGCTACGGTACAACCACAATCCCAGGAAACGCGGATTCAAGTATTTTTCGAACTGCCAATGAATGCGATGCTAAATTATGCATTAAACATGTAAAATACATTTATAAATATTGTTCCTATTTTGTTGTTAAATTTATACATTACTTTATTTTGAAGAATTAACCAATTTTGTAATAAAATATAATTGGCAATGGTAGAGTAACAACTATACTGTATGGGATTGTCAGTTCTGGCTCCAGTGTAATACCACTGTATTGTGTATGGAGTTGTTTGGCATGAGGAATGGGATACATTTCTAATGCCTGGTGTTCCTAACTGATGTGTTGATGCAATAACAAGTGCTTGTTGGCCGTGTTTTAATAAAATAACCTCAACAATATTTATTTTTGTTATTTGTGAATAACCAATGTCAGAAAATTACCAAAACCAAATTGCGGACATAGGTGCATGGAAACTGTAAATATATTTTTCTGTACCATAGTTATTGGATGCAATGAATATACAATTGCTATTGATATTGCAGTACGCTTACAATGGATTCATTGTAGATAGATGGGAGTCCCAAATGTTCAACAATACAACTTTTAATAACTCAATTATCCATTGGCATCAGGTCACAGTGAGCAAGTGATTATGGAGTTGGAACATTGCTGCGAAAATCTCTCCCATTTGTGACAAGCATAAAGTCGCAGTTCCCACACTAGAAACAGGCCAGGCCAGTTTATTTCTGCGACAACCTATTGGTTTTTTTAAACTTGTCACTAATGTAGTTATTTGTGAAATTTCCATCGACCACATTGGCCAAACCAATTTTCAACTGGGCCAGGCAGTTTGACAATGTATTTGTATTGTGTAAGGTTTGTATTGTGTAGTCGATAATGATAATTCCATGCTGAAAAATCAGAGAAAAAACGATGGGTCCAGGTCCAAACGATTTGGAAAAACGACCCTTTGAAACCTGGAAAAAAAATTAGAAAATCCAGAAAACTTTCACCCATGTAATTTACCAGGAAAACATCTGCTTCAATGAAAATTAATATACACACAAAAAAGGGTGGTATTTTAGCATTTTATTGGCAATGCAACCAAATTTGACAACTGTACATGTCCAAACGTCTTGTTTATAGCGGCGGTCGCATCTTCAGTCACACATCGGGTACTCTGTAGTACACATAGCTGTACCTACTTTACACGTAATTCCAATAGTCCTAGCATCAACACAGTTACGACTGGAAGCCAGCCAAAAAGTTTAGCACAACAGATTTAAGTTTCTTGTCGGTCTCGTCGGTGATCTGTCCTTCTACGGCAATGGTTTTCAACATCTCCTGGTGGCTGCTCTGCAGATGTTTCAAGAACTCTGCTTCAAACTGGGTGATCTTTGCGGGGTCCAGCTTGTCAAGGTGACCTCGGACACCGGCATAGATGACAGAGACTTGTTCTTCAATGGCCATTGGAACTGAAACAAGAGCATAGAATCTTGTGTAGTGTCAAACACAATACAACAAGAAAATCTCAGATTGATAGAGAAATATGAAATACTAAACGAGTTAACAAGCCACAACCCTGTGGTGAGTGAGTGCATATAGAGTTTAACGTCGCTGCGGGAATCTTTCACCCATTTGCGACCTTGTGGATGAGACAACTCGGCCAGTTATACAGTACTGGCGCATACATATTAAAAATACCTCAAGCTACACACCTAAATAGGTGACATAAATGATAGTATTTTCTTGTTTATTATTTACTCATTTGTAGTCACAAGATTATTTCCGCGAGTGTCGTTACTATGATAAACACGTCCAGTTTGACGTTGGGATGCATGTTGTTACTGAGATCATCTCCAATTATTTGGGCGACAGATTGCAGAACAAAAATCAATTATTAGTCCAGCGGTTCAATGAATCGGCAATTAATCAATCCGACATGACACTTTGTTTCCCGACGTTTTGGCATGAGGTGCGACTTTTCAATACCAACAAAATACTTCATTTATTTCGGTGAAAATACTTTACACAAGACCAGATACAAGATTGTCCTTGTTAGCAGAGTTGTCTCAGAACTCGGGACTGAGCTGTCTCATCCAAAGGGCCGAGTCTGAGACAACTCGGCCCTGTGGCTGAGATGTCCCAGGGGCAGAGATGTCTTGACATTCTATTGGATATACCACTTTTCAAATTCATCTGACCCTGGCCCCAAGGTTAATAAACATTACGAGTACGATTTCATGCTCAAATTGTAAATGAGGGTTTGTGAACAAAACCTCGAGTTGAGCACGAGTTTATACTTGAAAGTTTTGTAATCTTGGGTCCTGGCCTGTGCATCACAAAAGAGTTGTATTATAGTCTGGTGCACACCATGCTTTTACAATAACATGAAATGATGAAAAAACAACTGACTTACTGCCCCAATACTTTTGTGAGGAAATCTTGCATTAATGATACCTTGTACTAGCATCCATGCATTGTTTTACATTATTCAGTTTGGACAGCACAGGTTGTAGGGTGTCCTTACCATACTGTCCCTGTTTCAGCAGCTCGGTGAGGCGCACTCCCCTGTTCAGCAGGTTCTGTGTGGACTGGTCCAAGTCGGAGCCAAACTGGGCGAAAGCAGCAACCTCACGGTACTGGGCCAACTCCAGCTTCATGGAACCAGCAACCTGAGGCAGAATTAAACATGGTCAACTTTTAATATTGTCTAAATCGAACTAGTACTTAGTGGGCTGTCTTTGTGATAAAGTTCTATCCCTGTAACAGTATTTCTAGGCAACTGACCTGCTTCATGGCACGTGTCTGGGCAGCAGATCCTACTCTGCTGACAGACAGACCGACGTTGATGGCAGGTCGGATTCCCTTGTAAAAGAGCTCGGTCTCCAAGAAGATCTGTCCGTCGGTGATGGAGATGACGTTAGTGGGGATGTAGGCAGACACGTCGCCGGCCTGGGTCTCGATGACGGGGAGGGCGGTGAGGGAGCCTCCCTGGTGGGCGTCGCTCATCTTGGCGGCTCTCTCCAGCAGACGCGAGTGCAGGTAGAAGACGTCGCCTGGGTAGGCCTCACGACCGGGGGGACGACGCAGCAGCAGAGACATCTGGCGGTAGGCCACAGCCTGAACAGAGACGTACGTAGACGTCAATACATGGACTGACAACTAGAGCATTCAACAGGAATATTAGGAAGAACCGGGACCCATTCCACGGAACAATCGCAGCACTAAGAGTGGCAAATGACTGAATTGTCTACTACTGATGAAGATAACACTAACCTGTTTTGACAAATCGTCGTAGATGATAAGGGCGTGCATGCCGTTGTCTCGGAAGTACTCTCCCATAGCACAGCCGGAGTATGGGGCCAGGTACTGCAGGGGGGCGGCGTCGGAGGCGGTGGCGCTCACCACGATGGTGTACTTCATGGCATCTGAAAGAAACAGGCAAAATGGTACATTCACATGTAAACATCAAATGACAAACGTAGCAAAATGGTACATTCACATGTAAATACCAACATCAAACGTAGCAAAACTACACATTAAAAAAAATATATACTGTGATATTCTTGCAAAAATTATTCAATTTAGTTTACGTTTCCAAGCGAGTATTCATGGACAGTTTGCAATTCACCATTTAAAAAACATAAATGCATGAAAGTTCCAAAGAAGATTCCTGGACAATTTTGTGTAAAGTTTCTAGTAAAATCAAGATCATGTTCCAACTAACCTGCGTCAGTCAACCTCTTCACAAGCTGAGCCACGGTAGATCTCTTCTGACCAATGGCAACGTAGATACAATACAGCTTGGCCTTCTCATCAGAGCCCTCGTTGAATCGACGCTGGTTGATGATAGTATCTACAGCAATGGCGGTTTTGCTGAACATAAAATGAAAACAAACGTTTACATTACAACATGAAGATTAATAATTGATGACGATGAAAGAGTTAAAAGATTTTATTTGCAATCAACTGTATCTCAGTATATTGATGTATTTTTATGAACATAGGTGTGGCAATCTTTCACCCATATGCAATGATCCATCCCACAATAGTGAGTTATTTTTTTTTACGGCTCAGCGGGAATCTTTCACCCGTGCGCGACAACAGTGGTATAATTTTATTTTTTGGCAGTCGTTTTCTAGAATATTTAACTAATATCACGACTTGTCAATTTAGGGCAAGAGGAAGCCCGCAACATCCATATCGCTGAATGTTGCAGTAAACCTGTGAGCACTGGCTGGTACTGACAAGACCAAAGAATGATAACTGCTTTTCCACTCTACAGACGGTGCATCCTATCAATATCGCGCCAGAAAGGTAACTTTCGCAAACATTGATGCCTGGCCAGGATTTGAACCTGGAACCTTTAGCTCCTAGTCCAACGTTCTACCACCAGCCCCAGTATTATAATAGATATTCCCTATAAAATGATCACTATCAAAAGTATCACAGATGGTCAACTGATGTTCAGTTTCAGACATTTCTGAGAAATCCAAAATTTATATTTGATATTTGACAAACAATTGGGGGAAAAGATACTAGATGATTTGAATCAGGATTATTTAGTGAATTATTGTGGCATGTAACTGTAGCATACCCTGTCTGCCTGTCTCCAATGATGAGTTCTCTCTGTCCTCTGCCGATGGGCACGAGACTGTCGACAGCCTTGATACCAGTCTGCATGGGCTCTTTCACAGACGTACGTGGAATGATTCCGGGGGCCTTGACGCCCACTCGTGCCCTCTTGCCTTCAATCGCACCCTACAACAACAATAAAAATCAATAGTCAGCTATCATTCAAAGACCCACTAAGAAAAACTTGCAGTAGTCAAGCTAAAACGTACCTTTGAGATTGACAGCTGAGCAAGGTTAATTGTCAAACAACTGGAATAATACTGGTGGTCATTACCTTGCCATCAATGGCGTTTCCCAGAGCATCTACAACTCTGCCTAGCAGGTGGGCTCCAATAGGGACGTCCACAATGGCACCCGTCCTCTTTACGATGTCTCCCTCCTTGATCAGCTTATCGTTACCAAACACTACAACACCGACATTGTCGGGCTCCAAGTTCAAAGCCATACCCTGAAACACACCAGAATGACAATAATAATAATAATAATAATAGTACAACATTAATATAGCGCTATACATCCATACACAAAGTGTATGCTCAAAGCGCATCTAGACAGAGTGAAAGAGCTTGAAGAGATAATATACTTTCGCTTTCTTCTCTAAATATTAATTAGCTGTTGTTTTAATGGGTTTGTGTGTGTGTGTGTATTCATAAAGCTACTATTACGATTTTGTTTTCATTAGGTTACTATTATTACATGTATACTACTCAAAATGTGCTAAGGATCATACCATTTTTGTATTAACAAACGACTCCATATTGAAATATATTTATTTACATTAAATGGTTAACTCCACTAGGGCCCCAATCACACACAAGATACTGACAGTTGTTGCTCCTGGTAATTGAACTGTTTGGGACATTTTCATG
>JAUTBV010123706.1:0-11454 GCA_032361325.1 Lepetodrilus fucensis
AGATCGAAAAAATCAACCATAATTGAAAAAGGAAGTGATGGTGAGCGTAAATACAGGTGCCCTGTGAAGTTTATCGATTATCCAGAGCCGCATAAAAAGTAATGATTGAAATAAATATGGGATTATTATCATGAGTGAAATAGATAGCGATAGTAAAGAGTCAGATAGGGAGCTAAGCACTCAGAAGAGAGGGGTAAATATCTTGATGATTGTACTTCTTCTTATTGTTATAGCCGTCCCAACCGTTGATATATTTGTCCCTCATGTAATAAGCATCCCGTTGCCTTTTCGCCTAGGGGCTCTCGTCTGCTCCATAGCATTATTATTTTTATTTTGGTTTCAAAAACCGGCAGCTCGAAAGACAGAGGGCTGATGTGGAAAATAAAAAAATATTTAAACTTGACGGCACAATCCCTTTGGCCGGTGCGGCTATCCCTGCCGCGCTTGTTCGGCAGGAGGGTGTTAGTGGCTACTAAAAAAAATCTCGAAAATAGAGAGACGCTGCGTGACCTCACAGAGAGCTTGGGTCTATCGCAACAAGAGGCAGCGGATCTTTTGAGCGCCGAGACGCGCCGAGATGTTTCTTTGTACACCTTAAGGTCTTGGTTGTGTGATCCGACTACAGGCAAGGCACGAACCTGCCCGGACTGGCCGATTAAAATACTGGAATAAAGCTAAATACCTCTTGTGTAGTGATACATGTATCATATATAATGTACGCATGTTAATTAAGCGAAGGAGACAACATACAGTGAAACGGTAATTGAATTTGGTTGTGGCTGAACACGCCTTGGGATGTTGAAAATGAAAAGAGAAAAATGCACATGGATTTAAATCAATTAATAGAACTCCGCAACGCATGCAATATAGCGATCCGCACTAAACGATCACTGGATAAATTACACAGCGGCTATATCAGTTCGTCTGATAGAGTTGGTTTTAGCAGGGCAAGAACAACCACCTATAACGCAAGAGCGGCAGACAAATCGGGGTTTTGGCGGCATGAGAGTAAGCAGGTTGTGGAGCTATGTCGCTCTATAAGCGAACTGAAGTAGGAGATTGGAAATGAAGCACACACTCGTAAAAGCAGGTTTGGTTTTTCCACTTTTGTTCCTGAGTGGCCCGGTGTTAGCCGAGGCATTCCCTAATGAGTATATAGAGATATGGCGTGACGCAGAGTTAAAAGATTTGGGGATAGCCACGAAGAAAGCAGAGGGATGGCGGGATAAAAACATGCCTCGTGCGAAAATAAGAATGAAAGAATCTTGCACTCATTGGACGGGCTGTGAAGGAAAGGAGCGGGTCAAATATGAGTTAACCGTTTCCGGTTCCCGCAAGTCGTTAGAGTGCCCAACCCAAGAGGGGCGGTGCGCTGTCTTAGGGTCGGAGATCGTTCGTCCGGCGAAAGGCAGTATATAGGCTAGCCCTTAAAGGCGTATTCAGATGAATATGAAACAAAATAGACAGGAGCGCAAAGAAGTTAGCCGTGAACCGTGGTGGACGGTGCCGCCTAAAATAGGGCAAGTGGATCTAGATCTTAAGTGGGGATATTTGGTGTTCTACGACGATAATACCTGTGAATTTGATCAGACTGAAAGACCTACTGATAATGAGATTATAAATAGATCAGGAAGTAAAACAGCGGGACACGGACTGTAATCGAAACAACTCGGAGAAGAAGCCATGCTAATAGAAGCCAACACGCAACTTTATTATAAAGATCGTCAAGCCCCCTCTATTGCAAAACATATATCGCTGGATATTTCCCAAGCAGCAACCGATGCGCAAATTAATGGAGAGCTGACGTTAATAGCCCTAAAGAAAATCGAGGAACACATGGAATCTTCGCCTCAAGAGGTTGATTACATCGAATTGTCCAACATCCATCAAACACTGGTGGAGCACGAAAAGAGGGAAGCGTAGAACTTAAAGTTTATTAACGGCCCGAAACGATGCGCGAACATCGCTGCGAGCCAAACCACAAACACCTGAATAGGAGGTGAGTATGACCGCTGTAAATAATATCTTTAAAGAAACCCTAGCACAATACCTTGCGATACTTCGTGCTTTTTATGATGCCGTGGAAAAAAACGTTAACTGCACGCTTAGGGATTTTATCTACGGGATAAGGCCCCTGTTCATGCTGACTGCAAACGTCCTGTCTCAGGTTATGCGTGGTGTAACTGTTTTTTTTATTCAGGCGATTACTGTCTCTATTTTAGTTACTTCAGTGTTGGCTTTACTTGCCCAGCTAAGTTACTTAATTGGAATATATATTCCTCTCCCAGGCGGAAGTGTATCTGCTGTTTTTGATGCACCATTCTGGTTTTTCAATGTAACAGAAGGTTTTTGGGGTGTTTTTGGGGATATTATCTTCGGGTTTCATTTTCTGATGCTTTCTTCGGTTCTTGTATATATTATCGTTGCAAAATCATGTGACCTTGGGAAGGTGGCACAAAACAAGACAGGCGATCCGGTTAATAGATATTATTTAAAGGCAATAATGATAGCTTTACTGATTTCATTGTTTATCGTATTTGGGGTTACGATTTCTGCACCCAGAAGGGCTGGTGAATCGCTAGAAAGTAACCTTTCCAATATCTACTTACAGGAGTTTAAGTCTCTAGGAATAGAATCTTTTTCGTTTGTGCAGAAAGATAATAATAAAGGGGAACTCGTCATTAGGATTAATGGATCTACTCACACATGGGAAGGAGATACCTCGTCATTTGAATACTCTTACGGATTATCTAACGACCACGATGAATACGATGGGCCTTATTACGTCACAGAAAAGTTCCAGGGGCGTTACCGATTTGACATGTCTGTAAATAATGGGAAGGGAGAGGATGCCTTTATTGCCTCTGGCAACGGATTCCTTAGAGATTATGACAAGGGAAGCCCTGATCTTGACGTGAAACTGGAAAGAGCCAACTGGATGATAAAATCGGCGAGTTCTTTAGCAAAAGGGCTCTCGAACGAAGAGGGCGAACTCATGGCAGAGGGAAATGGGTAGAGGGAAATGGGTAGAGACTACAACGAAAAAGCCACCGAAAGGGGTACAAAGACGCATGAGTAGCCATAGATACTACAAATATATAATTATTTCCGCTTTAGCGCTGGTTTTAATGCTCTTCCTTGTGTTGAGTTTAAACGTCATCCGCTATCGATCTGGTGTTATGGATTTCTGGGGTGAACTATATGAAGAGCCAAGCCACCGCTTATTTACTGAGTTCCCTCTGAATATCATCATGATTGAGGGCGGGCCTTCTGCGAACCCTCATGCCTTTGATGTTTGTGAAGGCACGTTATTACCTCTGGTGCCGATTAAGCGCTGGGAGGATAATAAGTTCACTGCTCTTTGCGGTTTTGATGTAGAAGAGAAAACGCAAATATTCACAGTGGAAGATAAGGAGCTGCTTAAAGCATTTTCGAGTGAATATGGAGCAGAGCAATGATTGGAAGTAAAGCCGGAGAGATTGAATGAACACTATAAACATCCTAGATAACGACACATCAATAGCAATAATGAACGAAATTAACGGTAAAAAGTTCATTACATTAATACTGATCATACCACTTACATCATATATCATGGACTTTGCTAGATATATAATCGGGCAATACCCAGGCGTTGTTGTGGATGGAGCACCTCTTTTTGTGGGTGTAGTGATTTATGGATCTACAATTTATTCAGCGTATTTATGTGTGACTTGGGCTAACTCGGAAAAACACCCCACGCTCGGCAATTTCGTCGTAGTTGGGCTTTTATCCCTCGGCTATATGTTAGCTATGGGGTGTTTGGTAGAAGACTTATATTCATACCTGGGCATTGAGTAAACGCAGAATTAAATAACAAGCCAAATCCCTGAAAAATTTTACAGAGAAGGTTGATACCGGCAATTCTCCGGGATGGTTATCGTCAGAATATCTCGCCAAAGCAGGGATCTCCTGTCCAGGCGAAGACGGAGGGGAGATTAAAGCCCTGGATTCTGAAACAGCAGAATACCGATGCGGGCAGATTGGGTGGTTCCAGTTCATGAATAGGCCAAAGAAATCAAAAAGACTGATGATCGAATGGAATAAGATGTTTTTGGGAAATGGAGAACAATAAGGAGACAAAAGCACACAGCACACTTGATAAGTGTACTGTGTACACATATAATAAACGAAACGTAGCAGCAAAATGTTTAAATTTAAAAAGGAATAATCTAATGACTTCACAGATTTTTATATTATTATTAACGCTGGCACTCCCTAATGGCGGGGTCTCGATTAATAGCGTCGAGACCGAAGGAGAAAACTCATGCCATTTAGCTGCAAAAACCTGGGCAGCAAACTTACCGGGAAGGACATTAGACAGAACATCAGCTATCTGCATGTCTAAAACTAATCCTAGTGACAATCCGATAGTTCACCAAATATATCCAGACCCGGATGCAAAGTAAAAAAGCCTGTTTAATTTTAAGCCTGCTGGAAAGGACTAAAGTTACGCATTGTAAAGTGTACACAGCACACCTATAACTAAAGTGTTTAATTAACGGAAGAGTAAGCGGAGATGAAAGTATGTTTATGACAATAGCATTTCTTTTTGGCATGTATTCAGGCTGGATGCTAAGGAAAAACCGGGACACGGTATTAAAATTCTTTAAACTTCAAAAGGAGAAAAACAGTGAAACAACTAACGACTAAAATAATGCTCCCAGCAGCACTCCCGTTGCTGCTTCTTGTCGGGTGCGGAGGCGAAGAGGTTTCTTTTGAAACACAAGAAGACAGCCGCCGCCAAGCCATAGAGAATGCCGAGTACAACGCGAGAGGCTGGCGAGACTCTAATGCTCCTAGCTTTAAAATCCTAATGCGTGGAGATTCAACCATCAGCTCAAGCTGCGCTCAAGGCGATGGGTGGGCTACTGTCGATTTAAAGAAATCTCAAAAGATTGAAGGGGAGGACGTTCTGAGTGAAGCAATCCAACTTAAGTGCAGTACGGTGTCCGGGACAATTGGTTGTCTAAAGAAAGAAGATTTTCAAGAAAGATCTTACGCCGATGAGGACGGAAGGTGCAACACGAGCCTATCATCACCTTTACCTAAGATCGCAAAATAACTCAATACCGGGCGCGCTTAGCCGCGCTCAGTAGAGGGCTTGTAGTGTTCGCTTGTTAATGTGCTTCCCCATGTGTGAGGGTGTACGATGATAGATACATCATATACCAACAAGGGCAGGGCATCGATGACGAACAATGAGAAACTAAAAACGATAATGCAGGATAAAACATTGACTCAAAAGGATGTTAGTGAAATCAGTGGGTATTCTCTTGATCTGGTGAAAGCATGGTGCTCTGACCCCAGGAAAAACAAGCGCTACAGAGAGATGCTTGACAGGCAGCTCAGGGCGTTAGAGCTGGAAATCAAAGAAAGGAAAATATGAGGATTAATTATGAACGAAAATGACTCGGTAAAATTGATAAAGCACAGGCCAACGGGATGGCCCGGAACCAGTGGGGGAAAACTACGGGGAAAACCAGCACCAGAGGAAAAACAAAAAGGGAGTATATAATTATGACAAAGAGACCAATAAGAAACCCTGTTGTAACAGGATTTGAGTTATGAAAGAGAAAACAATAGGAGATAAAAGCGAAGTAGAGTACGTTCATTATGTGTTTTTTTTTATAATCTCATTATTACTTATGTCTCTGATTATCGGCATGAAAGATGGCCTCATCCCCGACTTTCCTGGATATGAGAATTATCTCAATAACGGGGTGTGGCATTACTTAACATCTCGACCATTACATATAATACCATTAGCAATATCGAGTATTTCCTTTATCCTTTTTGCTAAAGTGGCGATCACAGGGGAGTGCCCGGTTATTTTAGAGCCCATTAAAGGTCTTTCACTGGGAAGATTGATAGCATTTAACTACGGCGTTGCCTATTTGTTTATCGTTCCGTTTCTTCTTGAGCTTTGTATTAGCATAGGGATTGCGGTCATTTACGCTACAGGAACGGGCTTTTTTATTATAAACGGCGCTCGCCTAACAAGTAAGCTCTGGGTCCGATTTAATGAAGCCTGCAAATGACTTATCCTTTTATATAGCGCGACACAGCAACATTGGAAACAAATTTCTTGAGAATACGGAATGATTGGAAGTAATAAACATCTGTGAGGGATACACACCCTTACTAGCGAACGAGGATAATAAGGATGAACCAATATGGGAACTCACGTTAAAAGCGCTAGAACAGGTTGAACAGCTCCTGCATGTTTCGGCCCGAAAAGTGGACGTAATTGAATTAATGAATATCCATCAAACCTTAATGGATTAACTAAAGCGGCCCGCAACGGTGCGTCAACACTGAAGCGGGCCTAACCACAATACCTGTAAGGAGGTATGTATGGCCACGATGAACCCTAAAGAAAGATTCACCCAGAATCAATGGAACGAACGCACAGATCTGAAAGATGACGTTAGAAGGCTAAAGATCGTTTCCAGTGCATCACTTCCTTTTTCAATTATGGTTGATTTTTTCGATCTTCTGTACTCTTTCATACTACCAAGGCTACATGCTCATGCTGGAAGCTGCCAGTCTGAAGCTGGGGGTTTAACCCTCCCAAGGGGAGACAATAAAAATTATCACCACCAAACAAACTGCTCCCACCAGAGCTATTATTAGTGGATTTTCTATTAACCAAGAGGTCATTTGTTAGGCTCCTATATATTTGATTTATTCCGACCATCATTCCTTTTAGAAAAGGCTCTCTACTGGTATGTCGTGGATTTAGTCCAATTAACAACTACATCCCCAAGTATCTCGATGTATATGGCGCGATACGAAATATTTAAACAGAGAAGTGAGCTAGAATCTGATGCACCGTTTCCTCGCTCAACATTTAATATGTCGATCATTGGCCCTCCATCAGCTAAGCTTATTTCAATAAGACAAATTCTTGAAATTGGATTTTTAGCCATACTAAATAACCTTATTTTGTTGATTTGCAGTGTTTCATTCCAATCATCCTTTAAGAAAGCCAGAGCCTTGATTCTCGCTGTATAACAGCGCGTATAATTGCGATTGGGGCATAAGGTGCTCTCGCTACTTCAACGGTCTTGTATTTTTCTGAGTCGTTCTTTCTTGTCTTTAGGTTACACACCCACCCATTGTCTTTCTCCTGCTCTATATCAACACCCCATTGAAGGTCAGAACGACTACCACCGTACCTAAAACCGGCTAGCCTTCTTGCTGTGACTGTATCTTTTGTGGCTTGAAGCGGGTTTTTAAGCATAAGAAGGTTCTTTATTTTTTTATCGTGTATTTCTGAGTGACCCGTAACCACCAAGAGCTGATCGTTAAGTTCCTCTAATGCGGACCTCTCGTCCACAAAGGGAATGCATTTTCTTTTCCGCGCCTCGTCATCTGATAGTTTACGGCCCTCCAAATAAGGTGCTAAAGCAACTCCGTGTGGCATACCGTGAGCCACATACCCATGAATCGAGGGCGCATAAAGGGCTGGCGCTCTTTTTAAATGCGGTCCAATTATCTCTATAGCGAGAGCAAGCACTAGAATATTAGTTAGAGCCGTTTGGATAGATTCTTCCTTGACCGTCATTAAATAACTAATGCCGTGAGTGTAAGCAACAACACAGCATGCAATAACAACAATAACAGTAATCGTTTTTGCTAGTCCCACCACGGTGTCGGCAAAAAAAACGAAAACTCCATTGACGCCTTTCCAATTTAATCTACTCATATCGCTCCTAATTATTTATAACTAAACAACCATGCTCTATAAATCACAGATGGCCGCAAATTTACCCGGAGACCATGAGGCTGGTGATTGTTGTCGAATTACTTTGTTTAGCACGTCAAGCGCTTTGACTAAGTCTGTAGGCACCTCGCCCTCCTCTGACAGCTCATCACAAAAATAACCGCTCTCTATCTCTCTAAACCTATTGGGCTCACACACAATCAGCTGTAACGAACCAATCGTGCATCCTGCTTCTTCAAGATAATCACGTAAATTATCTTCATCAAAAAAATACTCGTCATGTGTGTCAGAATAAAGCGGCGTTTCACCATCCCATTTAAGGCGATCCATAGAGCTGTATTTCTCGCGCCTTCTCTTGCTCTTGCACGCATCACAAACCGTGTAGCCGCTGATTGGAAAAGCCGTTCCACAAACCTCGCAGTCAATGTGAGTACACCCAGACCAGCGAGCGAGGTGCTCATCTTCACCCCAAAAGCGACCGTTTCTATCAACCCAGCCCCTAATGCCTTCGACATATTTAGCGGCCTTGTCTGAGCTATATAAAATCTGTGGGTTTTTCATATTTACTCCAAAACCGGAGACTATTACCTATATTGTGAGTGCGATCCTCTTCAATCGCCGCCCAAAATCCTGGCGGCGAGGATATTCCCATCCCAGATAAAATCTCTTGGTAGTGACGGCTTTCCCGCGCTTCTATACCCGCATCAGGGTCATTCAAGTTGCTGAACCGATGCTGGCTCATATTTTCACCTGCTTAAAAGGAAAGTCCAGCCCCTTGCTAAGTTCTTTTTGACCCGCAGGGAGGCATGCGGCGATTAATTTATGTTCCATAATAAGTTTTCTTGCTGGATTAAGTAATGTTGCGTCTTCCTTGAAAGTTTCGCAAATTTCCAACAATAATTTTCTCGCTCTATAGGTCCAGTCAATATACTCATCGGGTGTTGCTATGTCCCGAAATGCGGTCACCAGCTTATGGGCCATCCGGCAAAGCGGTGTGCCTTCTTCGGATTTATTAGAGCAAAGGATCAGTAGTGTTTCCCTCGCTTCAAGTGCCCAAGGCATATAATCTTTGGGTTCGGCAACAGAAGACCTTTTTTGTGGTTTTGACGCGTCCTTTCGAGTTGTTGACAGAAGAAGCCTATACTTCATTAAAAAGGCCCTGATATAAGGAAACGCATCAGTGCCATTGGGGTTTCCAGACGCCGCTTGAGCATCACAGCAAAGCTGCTCATAGATTTGTGTTGCCTTCGTGGCGAACGCTTCAAGGTGTGTGAGATGGGCGAGTGCTGGTAGCGGAGATTCTGGCGTAGCTTGGGCGATCTCGTTGATACCTTGATTCAAAACGGTCAGGCTTCGTTTTAGTGCGTCTTCCCCCATGTTTTCAACGCCTTGTTGCAGCAAGCCCTGTGGAGTTTATCGACTATCCAGAGCCGCATAAAAAGTAATGATTGGAAGTAATACTAGGGCGTTGGAATAGTTTAAAGAATGACGACTTGAATTCAAGATACTTAACCCAAAAACACAGGTAATTAAAATGAATATCGATGTTGATTTAATGTTAACTATAACTGCAAGCATATTACTGTCATTTCTGATCAGGCATCTAGTAACTTCTGCCCTAATATTCTTCATGGGTGGTAATTCTAAGGGTGTCACCGGCTTCTTCTTTGCGAGTGGTTCGCACGGTGCTGGCGACTAGGACCAAGGGATGGAGTGGAGTAACACTACAGATCATGATTGGAATAAATCAAACCAGAACAGGAGAATAAATGTGGGAAATAAAACATTTGATAAACCAAGATCAAAAAAGGTTGGGAAAGACAAGCCGTTCACTCGTCGTGAGCAGGGAGGTGAGCGCAGCGGCATGTTTTCCGACTTTGTGTTGCTTGATTCAGAATATGGAGAACATTACATGCAAGCAGAGTCGGACGGCGCAAGCGAAGATGAGAATAATCGTAAACATATTGTTTTGAGGTGGCGTAGTTTAGGCCTCTGGTTTTATCACATGACTCAAAGCCTAGATGGCTACTCTAAGTTTCCTGATGAGCCAGCCCCAGAAGAGAAAGCGCATGGAAAAACTAAACAACCTAAAAGCTATTGGAAACGAATAAACGAGAAACAGGAGAATATATAGTGATTAGTAGCTTACTAGGCTCCCTAATTATGGCTATTGGGTTTACGCTTTTCATAATGACCAGTGATGCAGAAAAACCCGGATTAGTTATGTTTGGGGTTGGCTCAGGACTTCTTTTTACCGGATCGGAGCTGTTCGCAGCGAACCCGTTTAATGATTACGTTTTCTTTGCGATAGTCAGTTTATCGTCAATAGCTTTCCTGTGGTTTTTATGGCCGCTATTTCTTAAGCACGACAGTAAAACGGAAGATGATCCAGAATAACGCAATATAATGATTGGAATAAATATGGGATTATTATCATGAGTGAAATAGATAAGGATTTGAGGGAAACACTTTGTTGGTGACTGAACACAAGAAGCCATGATTTCGCATAGACCAAGGACCTGGCTAGGAGCGCAAAGATGACTGGACTCAATGACTTTATGGGAACAAGCCAATGAAGAATCAAGAAACAGAAAATAAACAGCAAGAAACCGAGCATCATGAATTTGAAGTCGATAAGAACCTTGTCGCCACATTGGTTCATTCTCAGAATGGTTGTCCTGGGCGGGCAATTGTCGAGTTAATCACGAACGCAGTGGATGCAAAATCACCAGAATGCTCCATCCGGCTAACTGAAAAAACATTTTGTGTTAACGATTCAGGCACGGGATTTGGATCAAAAAAAGATGTGATGCGGTTTTTTAAGCGATTTGGCACGCCCCATCAAGAGGAGGATGTCAGGTTCGGAAGATTTCGTTTAGGCCGCGGTCAGATTATGCAATTTGGCAAAGTAACCTGGAGATCCCAGACCCACGAGATGACGACCAATATCCAAACAAGTGGTTACGGGTTTGACTATCGCGAGCTTACTGGGAATGAAATAATAAAAGGGTGTTGCGTCGAGGGCGTGTTTTATAAACCTCTTAGTCGCTGGGGCTTGTATCAAGCAAGGCAGGCCATCATTGATATTTGCAGCCATCTTGACGTGCCGATTTTTATGAACGGTGAGCAACTCAACAGGCAAAGTGATATTTTATGGGATTTCGAAAATAATAACTTCCGCGCGCAGTGGAAAACGGATGATAGCGAAAGGCAAGGGGTCCGTATTTACAACCAAGGCGTTTTTGTAAAAGAAATAGCTCGAAATATTTTTGGGTTAGGTGCCGATGTGGTTACAAAAAAGGCACTAAAGCTAAATGTTTCTCGGAATGACGTGGTGACCACAGATCCACTCTGGATATCAATTGATAAGGTTCTGGCAGGTGAAAGCGCCAAGCATAGGAAGCGTCAAACTGGGAAAAATAAAATGAACGAAGATATCCGCCTGTCGATCATTAATCGACTTCGTGCCGGCGACATTGATTTTCACGAGATCTCAAGCCTTCCAATGCTTCGTGATGCGCGTGGAAGGTACATTAAAATCAGCTCGCTTTCCGAGCGCCCCATCACACTGTCGCCCGGTGGTGGGGATAGTCGCGTCGCTGAAACCTTAATCATGCAAAAAATTGCCGTGGTGTTGCATCACACCGAATTATCCCTTTGGCAAGCAGGAAACCTGCGCGAGCTTT
>JAUTBV010123717.1:0-28412 GCA_032361325.1 Lepetodrilus fucensis
TCGTATCGTGTATCGTATCGTGACCTGTGAATCGCAATACGTATCGTATCGTAAGAAAGTGTATCGTTGCAGGCCTAATCACCGATGGACATACTTTCCAAATAAAACCTTGTCAATGGCATCATTATATCTTTCCTAGTTCATCTATGCCAACTTTATAGTTGGAACCATCAAATGCAGCACAAACATATTGACAGCATGATTGCGATAAGTACACTCATATCCTTACAAGGTGATACCGGAAGTCTTAAGTGGTTGAAGACGATCTGCATCCGGGTTCCCAAATGCAATGATATGGATGGTCAATCTCCTGTTGCAACAACTAATACAATAATCTGACGTAACTTCCCAAGAATGCATTTTCATAACTTCTTTTTGGCTTCAAGAAAGTCATCATTGGGGACAGATATGGATTAATCGGGATGATGAATAGTCAATAGATTCATCTTTCAGATAGCATATATTATCGCATTAAAACAAAACTCTTGCTAGACGCGAATACAATCATGTTAGACATGAATACTAGTAAATGGGACTGTGGTCTCTCAATGATGAGTCATATGTGTATAGTTTTACCTTGAGAATAATGGAGTAAACAATACCTATAACACAGTACATGCCATAATACATCAAATTCACAATGCCTATATGAGGCAAAATGTTGTAAGGTTGAGAGAATGAAACTCGTATGTTCCACTGTCATTATTCTCAAAATCGATCTTAGATTATGATAAGATTATGTCGTGTTGAGGCATGACTTTTCAAACCTCAGTTTGGACCCTGAGCCATGCCCTAATTTAACTGCTCACGTAATTAAGTATGCTGGTATACTACACGTAGGTCTACCACCGATTGCAAACGTAATTTATGAGGTTTGAATGATGTCTAGATATTATTAGAAGGCCGTGTTTCTGTTGATAGGCGCTTTCCGCAACATTTGTACATAGTGAAAGGTTACAGGATATAGACACAATACACTTGTTATTGACGTATACAGATATATTTACAGGGAAGTTAATTTCATGCAGCATATATTTGGTCGTGTAATACCGGTATATAGAAAAGCGGAGATATCTGAACGCATCACATTGTTTGTCCTTCCGTTCAGGAAACTTGCTAGGAACAATACAAAAGTTCATGTAAATCAAACGTGGCAATACGTATTTGCCTTGGAATCTTTCTGGTAAGTAGCATTGCTGTAGTATTCATTGTGCAATCTATAAGATGAAACCCACCGTATAAGGCCTGGGCCTATGTGTATTCATATCCGTATATTGAATATATATGGCATGTTGCACGATATCTGGATCACTAGCCTATTAAGTAGATCTATTGTAAATATATTATACTAACTGGTGAGTATGTAGTTCGAGATTCCTCTAACATTACCTGCTGGACATATGATACTTTTTATATGATATACATATATAAACAGTCTCGTATGTCCAGCAGGTAATGTTAGAGGAATCTCGAACTAGTGAGTATGGTGATTTACATACAATAATCCAATGTTTTATTATTATTACTACTACTACTACTACTACTACTACTACTACTGCTACTGATACTGCTACTAAGTACTACTATTAATATTACTACTACTAGAAATAAATAATAGAAAACAGGTCAGGTCACCCACGATCCGTCCATGAGGAGTGAAACCAAATGACAATTAGGCCTAGATCTACTATTAAATATTTTTTGTAGCATGACAAAACTTTGGTTGTTACAATGGAAAGATCATCTTAATTTGCATGCAATGTTACATATTAAAAACATATATAATTATATAGTTCTCAAGGCCTAAGAATGGTTGCTATAGACCTATTATTAATAATTAGGGAAATTAATAGAACAAATATGACAAGTAATCTATCGTAATGAATATGCATAGCGGTGTATTGTCAGTAACAATGTCACAATCGCGGACCGTCATTTTATTGTGAACAAAACTTAATATAAATGGTGTTCACTAAATACAGAAAGACATAATGTATGAAGTAACAAATGACACGAATGAATAATAGAAAATATGTTTAAAAGTATGTTCAAGATTTATATTATTTTTCAAAGTATCTACATTTTTATTTTCTCAGAAAAGGGTAATAAAAAATAAGGTATGCACCCAAGAAACGCAACAAAATATATCAATGAATGCTCCCCAGAAATGTAAACTTCCTGTTCAGCTATGGCGGCCAAAGAATTTACGTTGAGTTCTGTAAAAGAATTCATGATAAATAATGGTAGTCGGGTGAAAAACCACCAATTAGTTACACACTTCAAGAAGTTTCTTAACGATCCAATCCAAAAAGGTACCATGCTTGCTCATTAGATGGACAATAATTATTACTTTCTACCAGAGGTGTGAAGGAATGCCACGAATGTTTCTACTTCCTCAAATATTTCTCAAACTTTTATAGCTCCGAACTCGTGTATTAGACTGTCATTTACATACAATACTAACCTCACACAACTATTACAACTATAACAACTATTGTGACTACCATTTGCAGACAATGTCTGATAACAATAACAATAGAGTTTCTGAAGACGATTGAGACCTTCGGTTTTCGCGCATTATTGACACTTGATGAATGACCGCGCACTGCAGTATTTGTTGGATTCACGATCCCACGTGCGATTGTATGGATCTCGAATAAGTTATTGTCTACACTTAAATTTATACGTAAATTAAGTAAAACAGAAATCATCATTTAGCTACGATATTGGTTGAAAATGAGTATCAGAATGAGGAAAAGAGTTGAGAAATATTGCAATACAACTGCAGCTTTCAATGCAGACACACCGTGACTAAATGTAGCTGATAGCACATGTCCTAATAGTAATACTAATTAACAGATATTAATATAGTCAAACTAAGAACAACAATTGCTGATGATTATATTTATGAATCATGTTTTCTTTAATATCATTTACATTTTATTTCAGGATATCATCGTGAACAATTTAAGGACTTTGTTAATGAACTAGCAACCATCAAAGTGGAAGATGTAAGGATTCACAGTTATCATATTTATTTATTTTTGTTACTAAATATTATTTAGTATACAATTCGTTCATCATTTATTATCATGATCATAGAAATAACATACACAGCAATTTTTATCAAACACATAATATGTAGACTATTTCAAAGTATTTAATATAATATATATATATGCAAAGAAGAGCAGATGTAACTATTTGTCCTTACTAATGATTTGGCTGGTTTACTCCTATTTTATAGGGTGAGAAGGTCTTGGTCTTGAAGAGGAAGTTCCGACCAGATTCCGGCCCCATGTCCTCCGTCAAGTCCTCCAGTGACCTCCCTCGAGCCCAGTCAGAGCCTCCCAGTCAGCCTCCCCCGGGGCCTCCAGGTCGCGATGACCCAGACGGAATGTCCATGTCCAAGGGGCGGAGTGAAGGCTGTCTGGAATCTCAGATGAAGACGTCTATCCACTCGGCTGATTCTGTCAGTGTCAACAGCCTTGCCATGTCCACGACATCAATAGCTTCAACTGTGAGTAGGACATACATGTGCACTGCTTTGAGACAACAGTTTCAAGTTTCAAATCACCTGTGATCTGGCTAAATAGATTTGACACAAAAGGTTTAATATAATTTGGAATCTAAGTAAAATTGCTTCTTTTACAACAGAATTTGTGTGTAAGTCCATGAAAAACATTGAATCTTTTGATCATCTTCCGGAGACATGATCTGGCCCCAAGATCACAAAACTCAAGTACGATTTCACGCTAAGGTTTGTTCATAAATCCCCATATATAAATTGTACTCAAAATGTTTCATAATCTCTGGGCCTGAACTCCTCGTAGTGGTCATGATAAATGCTTGCATATTTTACTGGTAATGCTTCAACTTTATCACAAGCACTGTAAGAAAGATGAATCATATGTAGCTCCACTTGTCGCTGTATTAATCATTACTGTCACAATGTTTGTCAGGAATCTCACGGGTCGGGCAAGTCGTCGACCGAGGACGACCAGAACGTGTCTGTGTTCAGTGTGAAGGACCGCGCCAAGCATCTGAACCGCATGCAGTCCGAGAGTGACATCCTAGCCATCAACTCCCCGAGTCTGGGCAAGATGAAGGAAGCCAAGTCTGTATGTGAACACCGCCAGTTCTATCCACCAAAATCAAACTTATCCTTTCTTTCTCGCATTAAAATTGCATTTGATGCCAGTGTTTGAATTTACTGTTCAGCTGTGTCTGCCATGGCCGGAGTTTTGTGAAAGGGAAGTAACCCAGCATTAATCTACTTATACATAGTTTCTGGTAATGTAATAAAACCATGAGGTACTCCCTGATTTAGGCCTCGACTAGTGTACGTTAAATGCAGGCCTGATGGTTTCCAATATGATTATGTATTTGTACTATTCTCTATACACTAGGTGTACACTCAAGAAGTCTATTGCTGTTGATTTACCATTGATATGTCAATGAATGCTAATTTATTGTGTGGGGTAAGCTACTTTTGTAGTGAGTTTTCTATACTGCTTATGCCAAAATTGCCCTTTTCTGTAGTATGACCCATATGAAATAAACATTTACATTGTTTTGCAGCTTGGGCACGGTGTTGAAGATGATGACTCACAGTCTGGTGTAACATATGTCACAGTAAGTACACAATACACCTGTACACAATACACCCCTGTACACAATACACCTGTACAAACTACACCTGTACATACTTGTACAATAGACCTGTACACAATACACCTGGGGCCAGATATTACATGAACGTACCAATACATCCAGTATACTGTCTTGATGCTTAGTCTGAACCGTGTTTTGATAACCGTCAATGAGTCTCTACCTGGGCATGGAGTGGGTCCTCATTCTATACTATGGTGTATTTATCAACTACTGGCCTATTATTCAGGTATTTCTTAAATTCACGATCAAACACAGATCAGGAATTTCGTGAAAAATACAGACTCGCGAATGATACCCGTTTTACAGTATCAGTTAGAATGAAGACTGGCCAATTGTGTTAATCAGTAAAATCCAATAGGGTATCACATTTACTTACTTCCCTTATAATCTTGTATTGTGGTGAGGGTAGACAGTGCAACATGTTTTATGAAAATGAACGAGTGTATCGTTGAAACCGGTACTTGGAAAAAACAGAAGTGCACCGAAATACTACACATTGTGCTGGCAAACTTGTACTGCAATTTACTGGTGAACCGGTAATATCACACATCCTAATGGTCACTGTTGGTTTAGTGCACGGCCAGACTCATTGTTTGACCACTGGTCACCTGTCTGTCCACAGCTGAAGCCGGAGGAGAGAGAGTGGATGCTGACCTGCTGTAAGTCTGACTACCACGACATGAACAGACTTCTCAGTAAGAACCCACAGCTGGCCAAACTCAAGGTGGGTCTCACTATCCGGACAACATCGCTGAAGTTTTATAGAATTGTGACCTGGGTCTGTGTTTTATGTACAAGTAATTTAGTCTGGGCGTACACTATGCTTTTGCTATAGCAGGAAATTTCATAAACCTTGATTTGCAATTTGTATGAGGTTAAAGCAGGTTATTGACTAGATACTGATATGTAAATATTTGAAATCTTATGAGATCTGAGTGTTGCTTTTGTCCACCATTGTGTTTACAACATTGTGTTATTTCTGTTTCAGAATTTCACCAATGTGAGTACATCTACCCAGTGTAATTTGTTCACATGTTTGAATCATGATCTAAGAAAAAGTCTGTAATGCTGGAATATAGGAATAATAATAATAATAATAATAACAACAATGATGATAATACTAACAATAAACTAGCACTGATTTTCAATGTTCATCATGGCATTTTTAATATTGGTAATTTGTCTTATGAATTTGACATCACATTATGAACAACGGGGCACTGTGCACTACTGATTTGACTTTCTTTTCATATTCCCCGATGTGCATCATGTTCCCAATATCAGGGTGTAAGTATTTATAACTTTAAAAAATAGTTTCACCTATTATATTGTATATAAAGTGACTGTTTTTTCAAGTCTAGTAATAGAGTTAATTTCTCCTTTTTAAAACGTTCATACCGTATTGTACATTATTCAACATTATTTAACACAATTTCATTTTCTTTTCCTTCTTGGCGCTGCGATGCAAACTTATCATGTTAGTATGTAAGTATCAACAAACTGACTTCTTTTCTTCTCATTCTAATTAAGACAATTTTAATTTAGATTAAACAGAAATATACATGTACTTAAATTGTTCATTCATTTTATTTTCCGTCTAAAACCACCCTAAATAACAATCAGAGACCTGTGCATTGGAGACATGGCGAGGTGTGCTATGGTGTTATTTCTGCGTTGCTCTACTTGTCACTGCTGGTGTTTCAGACTGCACTACACTGGGCTTGTAAACACGGCAAGGACGAGGTCATCAAACTGGTGGCGTCCAAGCCTGGTGTTAACATCAATGGTAGAACGGTAAGCACTGTTGTCATTTATAGTAGAACTAATTACATGAACTTTTATTAATACTGTTGTATAAGTAAACTGACAAGTCGTGATATTAGTGAAAGAATTTAGAAATTGACTATAATTCCCAATAAAAAAAAAAATGAAGAAAAAAAAGATTCCCCCAATAGTACAAACCCTTTTTGGAGTATGAATTCATGCATATTTCAAAGTTTTGTTCATAAATCCCCATATATACTATTTGAGATTGAGCACGAAATCGTACTCAAACTATTTCATAATCATGGTGTCCGGTTCATATAAACACATACAGGAAATACTAAGCGCAAGGATATGTTATTGAAATTACTAGTATTAATTAAATATGATAATCACTTATTTTTCTATATTTTACGATAATCAATTATTCTGCTAATACGTGCTAATACTTTTCCTTTTCTTCTTCTTTTCATATCTTCATTGGGTGATAACAGCATGTAAGTATGAGCTACGGTGTGGATGTAGATTAGTGCAGATAGTGGATCCTATTATGAACCAAAATGTCAAAGTTAGGTTTTGAAGAACATCGGGCATCTTAGCCATGCATGTTCTTCATGTTTTAACCCTCTCCATGCTGAAGGCAACTGGAGATGCCCTAAAGAGCTATGACTGCCTAATCCAGCAGGGAGAGGGTTAAAGCAGTTTCACAAGAGGTGGCATCATATTTGGATGAACAAATTATTTAGTGATGTGATTAACTAGGTTTTATTGATGAAATGATGTTTATTGAATAACTAAAATTAACTACATTAGAATGAGAGAGTGTTCACCAGTGGTTTCAATAGGTTCCGGCAACCGGCAAAATTGTCCGTCTATTTCGGAGTATTTACCTAATTTACCTACATTCAATCTTGCTGATTCTACTTTGTAGATGAAAGTATGATTTATGCAGGTCTTTTGCCTCTTACTTTTGCTACTCTGCCACCTACTTCCGATTCTACTGAAACCACTGGTTCACACTTTTTTTTACGACAATTTATTCTGTATTCTTTCTTTTATTTTCCATGTACCAATCAACAGGGGGTGAGTATTATTTATCATTTAATATAGGCAACATTTTTATTGACTGTGTTGCTGTAACTATGCTAGTTAGTAGTTACTATGTAACAGTTAAAGTATTCCACATTCATCCCCTACACCGTCATAAAAAACTGTATGCGACAAAGAAAACACATCTATGTTTTATCTGTAGTGGGATTTGTTCTAGACGTGTATGTTTCATGTTTCTGTTGCAGGGCTACACCCCTCTCCACATGGCAGCCATTCACGGCCACGAAGACATCATAGCTCTCCTAGTACAGACATATCGTGAGTTATCTCCCTTGTGTCCTAGAATCTCGCATAACATACCTTAGAAATACAAAACTATATGATATTGCTACAGCAATAGAATCCTGCAGATTTACTTCATCCTTGTAATTGTTTAGTAAATATCAATATTATTATCGATTTTTATCTTGATTTCTGTTGTCGCAAATGGGTGAAATATTCCCACAGAGACGTTAAACTCCATATTCACTCACCCACTTGATTTCTGATAGCAATGTAATTCTGAGATCCAGTGATTCAGCTCACTGTGAATAAACGTCCAATCAGATATGACAGTATTGGTCACATGTTCACAGGAGCAGACCCGAACATGCGGGACTATAGCGGAAAGAAAGCCAAGCAGTACTTGAAGAACTCGGCCTCCACAAAAGCACAACGTAAGCGATTCACATCCTACAATGGACCCTATGACGCTAACCAAGTCATAACCATAAACATTCCTCCACAGGCCAGGCAGACTACGCGACCTTCCATTGTGCACCTGTCACTCAGTGACATGCCGTCGGATAGTACTGCCTAGCGACATGCCGTCACCAAGTACTTCCTAGACGACATGCCGTCACCAAGTACTTCCTAGACGACATGCTGTTACCGAGTACTGCCTAGACAACATGCTGTTACCGAGTACTGCCTAGACAACATGCCATTACTGAGTACTGCCTAGACAACATGCTGTTACCGAGTACTTCCTAGACAACATGCTGTTACCGAGTACTTCCTAGATGACATGCTGTTACCGAGTACTTCCTAGACAACATGCTGTTACCAAGTACTTCCTAGACAACATGCTGTCACCGAGTACTGCCTAGACGACATGCTGTTACCGATTACTTCCTAGACAACATGCTGTTACCAAGTACTTCCTAGACAACATGCTGTCACCGAGTACTGCCTAGACGACATGTCGTCACAAAGTGGTTTATTATGCATTTACACCATTGAATGAATCCCATGGAGATGACCAATATTTTCTGCACTGATCCCCTTTGGAGACTTTGTCATACACCTGTGAGAGGTTGACTATCTTCAGTGACTGTACTGCCTGGTCACATAATATACCTTGTATATAAGCATTGAAAACATGCGCTTGATGAACTATACACCAGACCTGCACGTCACAAGAGGGTCGTACTACTACTGTAGTCCTGGCCTAAATCAGCTTGACCTATACCTCAATTTACAGCAGGGCCGGTATTCTCGAAAATTCATAACTTAAGAAATATCTTAATAGTCAGAAAATATCTATTTAAAAATGTCATAAGCAGAAAACCAGAAAACCAGTTAGGCAATTCTTAGTACTTAGGAACTTCTTTTGAGAATATGGGCCCAGGACTACAGGTACGACCTGGCATATGCTATACTTATGCTATTACAGGAAATTAAGTAAACCTCGAAAATATGCCCTCACTACCGGTACAACCCTTTAGTGAAACACAGACCATGACTCTCTTGTGCGAAATGGCATAACTCTGAGATAACTCCAACCTTTGCAATACACTGCACCTTTGCTACTGTTGGAGTTATCATTACCTTAGAGTTGTGCATTTTTGTAGAGAAGGTCCATGCTAACATATTATATGCCATGCTTTCTCCTTGCCATTCATAACAAATATGGCAATCTTCCATGAGTTACAAATTCAGTATGCCATGCTTTCTTACCATCAGTGAATAATATTTATGACAATGTCCCTTACAAATTCAAACATGAGTATGTTGGCTGTGTGTTGAAGGCTGTTTGGGAAATATATGTGTATTCTACAGGAAGTCCAATCTGATTAATTGAAAGTCATTTTCTTTTCGTCCTGCAATGCTATGTTAAGTGAATGACAGTGCGAGAGTATGTTTACCAGTGTTTATCTACATGTTCATTTATTGAGCAGAGTGAAACTGAACAATGTCTGAAGTATTATTGGAGATGATGTACACTCCCTGATATTCTCCTAGTATTGTTGTATAATTACCATGACAACGTATTATGTAACTTTAGTCATTCATAATAACTGGTATTTTGCATACATACTTTGTGGTGATGAAATGTATATGAACACAAGTCTGTATACAAAGATTTGTTCAGCTTCAAGGTAATTATGTCAATGTTTTTATTTGTTCTTCTTTTGATATTCGTTTCTAACTTGTGGTTTTTCAGCCACTAAAGTTTAAACGAACATGCAGCGTTAATCGTTATTGCTTATTGTTACCATTTTATAATTTTTTATATATCTCCATTTTACTTTTTTCCCCTGGTGACCCGAGAACATGAAGTATACAAACATTTGGGTGACAGATGTATTCTATTATTCTGTTATGTGGACTATTAATTATCTTGATTTTTATTTATGTGTTATGCAGTTTGTTATCTGCCATGTGTAGTTTTTATTATTAGTTTGTTATCCATGACACGAATCCTCCACACCATACCATATCCAAAACTTCGTACAAGTATTTTACTGTGGAAACCTATCAGTATTGTCCCATTCTAGTCACCTCAAGACTTTATTTTTATGTCCATGTATGTATGGCCAGTATGCAGTAGCTGAAACAATAATTACCATCACAACCTTAACTGTACTTTCACTATGAGTGAATTTGACAATGAATGAATGAGGTATGTCTTTTAGAACAGAGAGTGTTATATTTTTACTAACAAAGTGTGTATAACCACTTAAATGATATATTATTCCTAATAAGACATTATTTTGCTTTAGAACATGTAGAAGAATGTTCCCTGGTCCTAACACAACATAATGTAGACTGTGGTACTGTATAACTAGGAGGTAGAACTCTCACCCTAACACTATCAGGGGTTCGTTCAGGACGCAATACAGTTTGCTACTTTTCTCTATGAAGTGCTACATAGCGCTATAATAGTCGTTCAGCCAACACGTAATATTACTTTTTGCTTCTGCTTTTGAGCCCAGATGCATGCACAAACCAATTTCCTGATATTTTGTTACAAAATTATTCAGCCAGCCACTACAGAGTATAAAAGTATAAAATTGTAATCTGTCCTGAATGCAGCTCAGCTATACAGCTATACAGTATATTGATAACCTCTGACTGACCTCTGCCCCCTGACCTCTCAGTCTGTATCTGACAGTTACCATGACGTTATCACAACATACTAGAGTAACAACTTTAACAATTTTTGTTCATAATTTAAATAATTTATCTAGTTGATGCATTTCAATTAATTGTTGAGTATGGGTGAAATATTTCCACAGCAAGGTAAAACAATAAATCAATAAATAATTATTTTATATGTGTAATAATTATTTGGATTACATTGACAGTTCAGTTGTAGATAATGAATGGAGATTCTATTATAGTTACAGAAGGTCAAGAGTTGCCCAAAATCTATGTGTAACGTAAGTTGTGCACGATTCATGCTACTCGGAACATGGCCGCCATTGCTACTGGGCATTATTGGCATCATGAGACACTAACCACCGTCCACCTGTTTAACAACGCCCATTCCTCTGTGGATGTTCTCGTCATAATGGACTAGGATGACATTCCATGTGATTGTTACGCGATCAGTTATAGCCATGATCTCCATCTTGTGCATGATAATATTATATGATTGAAGCTGTCAGTATCTCTCGCAGTGCTAGTGTTATATTTTGCGTATTTTGTTTACCCTTTTTTTCAATGTATATGTTTTTTATTTGAGAGGCTATGACTATTATGTAAATGCAGTTTAATATGGGAGACTACCCCCCAAATGATCCGACATTTAGTGTTATATTAATTGCGTATTTATTGTGTACATGCTTTCAGTGATAAGGCATTTCAGTATCTATGTGTATTGGTTTATAACTGTCAAAATAAAGGATCTGCCCTCTATATTCATATTTAACTAATATGGTCATTGTTTTTTGACTGGGAAGTGTAAATGAAAACAATATAATTCATTGGTATCAGCTTGACGCCACTTTTAACTTGTCCTGTCACTAAGTCGGTTATACTGTATATATATAATATAATCTTCAGAATGGTGTCAACGTATATTTTATTTATTTATTTTTATATTATATTTTGACTAACAATATTGGTTTAATATTTGCCAGTCTCCAATTTCCATATCACCTGAGTGACCGTGTAACACAGTTGTTCTAATCAGGAACTACCATTGTTGACCTCGGTCAGTCTGTCCACATGAGGAAAGGTCCCTCGGAAAACTGCAACTGAGCAAGAAAGAAATGAAGCAAATTCAAACACCAGCAGAACCTCATTGGTGTGTGACCCACAGGCCGGTGACCCACAGGCCGGTAGCCAGGCACGGCCATTTCCGCTGATCCGCGGAAATCTGCAGATTTATTTGTCGAGGAGTCGTTTTATTTGTAATAACGCCTGCAGCCCAGGCTTGTTTTCTGCTGAAATCACAATTGTCTGTATTCATATCTGAGTAGCTGAAGATCATTCAAGATGAGGATGTAACAGCTGTTTTGGAGATAGTTCTAGGAAACAACTGATTCTACTAGGACTAGGATCTCAAGTCATCTGAAGAACATGAATCAATTTTCTGTCGGCTACTCCGAGGAATTTGAGAAAATCAATCTGAATACCTTGCATTTGCCATATAATAAATAAGCTTTGCACTACTACATGTATTTAGTCAACTGGAACACGCATGATGCACGAAGAGTGGATCCATTACCCCAGTGTTATCCCAGCCATGCCCTACAGACAAGTGTTTGAAGAGCAGTAAAATATCCACATTCCAAGTCATTACAAAGATGAGTTTGATAATTCAGCCATCCAATTGTTCTCAGTTTGGTTTGCAGTGATGTTTTCTCCACTGAAATATGATCTTTCTGCTTAAGTTTTTCAGATTTGTATATAACCACTTTGTATTATAGTTTCATTCCTACTAAATATACACTACTTACTTACATTAACTTTTACATAACCATTGAGGCATTCTATTTCCGCTGCTTATGTATTACGGTACTGATCTTTGCTAGGAATATCTACCGGTATGTAATCCTTGTTGTTCTAATCTATTTCTCTGACTGATTTATATACCTTTCCACTGTATTCAGATGGTGAGATCTATTCCACAGACCCGGAATCGGATCCAGACTTGCGGTCTATTCACCGGACCCAGACCCAATTCCCAGCAATCTCATTGTGACCCCAAAAATATGAATACAATATTTTCCTAACCCTAACCCTCACCAGGTGAGCCAGTCAGATTGTGGGGAATTTGGTCCGGGTCTGGGGAATAGACCTGAAGTGTGGGTCCAGTTCTGGTTCTGGGGAATTGACCCTCACCTACTCAGATGTGATCCTTGTATTCTTATACAATGTTCTCAATACAGTGGCATACCCACATCATACCTGGTAGAGTAAATACTTTAATAATTTCTAACATTCATTTTAGTCTAACATTTACAACAATGATCCACATGAAGTGAATTCTAATGTTCACTGTTCTCTCTTCAAGAATAATCTGTATACTAAGTATGTTACATTAATACAAATAACACTAATGCTAGTATTTGCTGTGTTAATTAGCATGTGGTGTGATTTAAAATGAGAAGACACATTGTTGTGCTGTTTTGTCTGAGTGTGGATCCAATGAATGTTTTCGTCCTTGCAAGTTTAGCTGATGTTCTAATGTGTTTATATGAGATGACTTTCAGAAAAGATATGAGAGTAATGTTTTGATGGTAAGTTTCATGATGTTTACAAGTTTTCCCTGTGATGGGTGTTGCATGATTCCCACCCTGAATCATCAGATTTGCTTACATCTTTGTTTTGGTCGCATCAGCGTACATTTCATTTCAAGCTGGCTATCTACAGAGAAGCTTGGTACTGCGATTGCTAGTTCAGAAAACTATGCATGTTTTTTGTCTTTTGCGACTGAAATTAGTCATACTATATTGCATCACTACATCATACGATCTGATGTCACATGATAGTTATGTGACTATGTCACATTTCATATTGTCTGATAACAATATCTGACACATTTGATCACATGGCATATTGACATCTAATCACATCACCTCCACTCACTTCTGTTTTATCAATTTTACAACATGACCGATGTGAATTACATTCTCATTGTGATCCCAATAACAATAAAATTACAATATTACATAATAATAATATTTACAAATGGGTGACAAATTCTTGCAGTGATGTTAAACTCCATAATCACTCACCCATTCACTCACTCACTCACTCACTCGCATACTACATTTACATTAGCCATGACATGAGTGACATTATCTTGAACACCATCCAACCCAACCAACCAACATTGACATTACAATGCCAGTAATTTACCTTATTACAAAACCATGTCAGTAACAGTGAAATATATAGCCAATATGATATCATTATTTTCCAATACCACTTGATACCAATCTGTTTTTGTATTTTTCTGACCACAGTTTATGTTCACTGACTATTGAGTTCTCGCCCTAGGTGTTGGTTGTATACAAAATAAAAGTGTAATTCTTATTATTTCTCCAAAATGATTTATTTTGTTATGTGGTTTTCCATGCATGTTATCAACATCAACCATGCATGACTTATTGAATTACAAGTTCCGTGAGCTTGTCAATATTTCCCATTTTCAGATGTCTAGCTGTTGTATTTCTGTAGTTGTATTATACACGTACATGTATTTGAATATTATAGCAGTAGCTGCCCATGTTTCTATCTTCTACTATTTTGTGAAAACAGACTGTTCTACGTAGAGCTAGTAAGAATGTGTGTTATATCATGAAATTAAAAACATTTTATTAGCATTAATGAATGCTGTTTAATATCCATTTGCATGTCTGTAAGATCTTAATCATTTTGCCATCGTATCTATTTTTTTCTAATGGCAAATATCTCATAATCCTATTCTCACTTTGCAGAACTACTTTTATCCCGCACGCTTCAATCAAATATGGGTATGTAACATGTAGCATTGTAGCTTAGCAGACCGGTAACACTGGCATTTAACTATTTACGACTATTTCTTACCAAGAATGTTTACTGCAAATACGATGACAGTTTCTTGCTGTTATCCCATTCTCAAGGACTGCCAGAGGTTTCGGTTTATTTTTCCAGCTTCATTTTTTATCCCTACGCCAGTGCCAGTCTGCTACTTGTGTATTAAGATGTTGCCTATAGCTTTGTTCCCCGCTTTGTGTGGGTAATGGTTCCACCCTTGCCAAGCTCTCTGTGTATCACCTATGTAGTGGGATCCCAGGCTTGTGTCGTCATGTGTCACTGATTACTGTCGACTCTGATGTCATGACAACAATGGTTAACTCTCTCCCTGCTGGATCAGACAGACACGGCTCGTTAGGGCTTCTCTGGTTGTCTGTAGCATGGAGAAGGTTAATTTAGCAGCTACCCTTCCATTCCTTCCCCTGCTTGTTATGTATTATATCCGCTTCCTGTGTACTGCATTGATTTATTATATCATATATATTATCAACTTTTTAATTCAGAGAATAAAAAATGGTCTTTCTACAATTAATAGTTTGCATAATTCTGGAGCTGTTGTATGCTCAAAAATAAGAACCATCTGTTATTCTCTAAATTAGTAAGTTAGTTGTTTGGGTTTCTTGCTTTTAAGTTATTACTGCTTGGTTGATTTAGTTGGTGCAGATTGAACTATAAATAATTACAATAAATGTTCAAAAGATTATAACCGGTTTTGTATCACTTGGTGTGCAATGTTTGTTTGTTCACTGGTAGATCTGGAAAAGGGAAAATGGGTTTGCAAATAACATTATTAATTACTTTCTTTTATTTTTACATTTAATTTTAATTTAGATTTATTTAATATTTTTTATGACATGTTTGCAATCAGTCCTGCATCTACCCTTGATTTCTGTTATCTTCTATCAGATAATGTAATATCTTCTATCAGATAATGTAATAGTGTGTTTGTGGTGCTGTGGTTGTGGTTATATCTACAGTATTCTGTATCTATAGTAATAAGACTATACAAGTAACTGTAACATCTATGGTAAGTATGTACTAACATCTATAACACAGTACTGGGCATACAGAGCTATAACCCTTCAGCTGACATGTTTACATGTACTATACACCACCAGTTATAAATACACCGCTGGTTGTAACAAGATGTATAATTACCAAATATTAATACCCGGTAATTAGTAATCTAGCCGTAATTATGGTAAGCTATTAGTAAGCAAGCATGGTCAGTGTTATGTCATGTGATGTCATACCTGTGATAGAAGCCTGGTAGAGAGTGTTAATGAGTGAGGTAGACACTGAGGGTACTTTGTGTAGACAGCTCGTTAAAGTGCTGTGGCACATATGGACATGCTGGTAGGTTGGCTATTTACCTAGTAAACAATAGTGTTATTGAATGTGACTAGATCCATATTTGTGATAGTATAACTTTGATTGTATTCCTCATGGGCTGTTAAGAAGAATTTACTGCAGGGATAATGGCATAACCCAGTCATGTTCAGTGTATCCTGTTATGTCGATACCGCATACAACATGGCTAATGCAGTAAAGGCTATTGGCCACTGTTAACACGCAAACATGACGTGAGGCATGTTAATCGATTCTGATCATTAGAAATATATTCAATACGTTTTATAAATATGAAGTTAAATTTCAAGGAAGTTTTGACATTTGTTTCTAATTTTTATAGCCATCAGATTTCAAATAGGTGTTGATTTACATACTTCAAGAGATTAATAGTAAATGTTTCTAATTGATATATTCATACTAATGAATGATATAAGTGCACAAATATAACGTGTATGTAATACAATATTATTCTGTGGATAAAAAAAATAAACATATTTGGTATGTAATGCAATATAAAGCATTGCATTCTTATTCTCAAGTCATTGCATATGGGGGAACTATTCCCTCTGTGACATAAAGCATTAATTCAATCAAACAATCAATATTATTCTCAAATACTAATTTATTGTACATGTATATGTAATTTGCTGGTTTCTAATATTTCTAATATTGTAAAAATTACAGTCTCGGCTGAAGAGCTATAGGTGTATTTAGTCTTCAGACTAAGGTTGTCTCTGTATGGTAGGATGTAATTTATGTGATGTCGCGTCCTACTCATGCTCTGTTTACAGCACTTGGCTACTCCAGACTTCCATATTCCAAGCACTGTAGGTAGAACATGCGTCCCACTTGGACACCAGAATGTCCAGGTTGAGTAACCTCCACTGATCTTGCTCCGGTGTTCCAGGTTCCGGCCGGTCTCTGGACGATACGTTTATGAGGACCATATCCTTACGGAAGAGCCACCGTACTCGCGCCATATCGTCGTTGATGCAGGCGACGTCCAGCATCGTGCGGTCGCAGACGTTCCGGGCCAGCTGGGACGGCGACAAGGACAGGACTCCAGACTCCACTCCCCCTAGTAGCAACAAGTCCTCTCCTGCCATGCATAGGAAGGGAACGGTGAGTGTAATGTGAATACTACTCCAATCTTACTCGTAACCCAGGGCCCGAGATTACAACACTTTTATGAGTCAAAATTCATGCTCACCTCAAAGTTTTGTTCACAAATCCCCATATAAAAGTTGAGCGTGAACATGAAATTGTACTAACATTTTTTCGTAATCTTGGGGCCAGGTCTATCCTACCCAGTATTAGCCTTGTAGCTGCCTATTTGCAAATACACATACAAATCCACATCAACTTTATCAGTTTATTTTTTAAGCAATACATAGACATTGTACAGTTACAGTACTGGCGATTGCACATTAAAATACCCATAGCTATTCAAGCTCAAATTTTATATGGGGTTTTGTGGACAAATCATACTTTGGGCATGAAATCATACTCAATACTGTTTCGTAATCTCAGGGCCAGTTAGTCTTGCCAACAACCCATGTTATATCGATTGACAAATGGTTTACCAGATTGATACACAGTAACTAGTACATGTACTAGAAAGTAAGTATGTCCTCTTCCACTGTTCTAATTGAAATTATTATCACCTACAGGAAGAGCACTTCCTCTTATACTGAAATACAGCATCAGACATGGCAATTTTCCATGGGAATCCTCTGATTTATTTGTCCAGGGGTCAATTTATTTGCCCTGGAATACCTCCATACCCCAGACCCTGGAAATATGTTCCTCTGAAATCACAATTGTCTGTTACAATGCCTGCAGCATGTGTGTCTTTTCCCTGTAGACATATAGATACAAGTATTCATCTACATTTATGTCTCCTAATCCAGTTCTCCAAGGACCAGGACCTGATGCCTCCACCCTACCCTGCCAGTAGGAAGCAGAAAGTGACCGTGTCCACCAGTGGAGAGAACCTGTCTGGCATGTAAGGACAGTACACATGTAGTGTGTGGACGGGGAAGGTGGTAGCGCAATGGTAGAATGTTAATTTTCTGACAGGATATTGATAGGATGCGTTGACTAGAATGGCAATGCAGATATCATCCTCAGTCTTGTCAGTAACATGGAGGTTCACTGCAACATTCATTGCTATAGATGTTGCGAGTTTCCTCCTGCCCTAAACTGACAAGCTGTTGATATTAGTGTAAGAATCTTGAAAGCAAATCTAAACCCAAATTAAAAAATAAATAAAATATTTAAAAGAAAAACATGTTGGAATTCATTGACAGATACCAGTGACTTGGCTGGCCTTTCTTGTAGCAGCAGGTATTTAGCGTGTGTATCTTGTTTCTACTTCAGATCCTCCAGGATCAGCCTGGGTTCCAGGTCCGGATCTGATCCAAACATCACCACCTCCTCCGCCAAGACAACTTTCATCTAGCGCCAGTTACAGTATGTGTGTAGTATTGTGCTGAGCAGCTTCCATCTCACGGCAGTACTTGTTTAGTGCTAAACAACCTTCAGCTATTGGCAGTATGTGTACTATCATCGAGTGCCTGTATTTGTCTGCCTATGGTTGAGTGCCTATGTATGATTGCCCATGATTGAGTGCCTATAGTTTTAGTGTATTATTAACCCTCTCCCTTCTGGAGACAAACAGATGCCCTGAATAGCAGTGCCAGTGCCTAATCCAGCAGAGAATGGATTAAATATGACTGAATGTCTATGTTGATTGCTTATCATTGAGTTCCTATGACTGAATGTCTTATCTGAAATGTCTATGGCTGAGTGCCTATGACTGAATGTCTATCTGAAATGCCTATGGCTGAGTGCCTATCTACAAATGTATCTCATTGAGTGTCTAGGGGCTGTATGTAACTGGGGGCATATCATCATCACATTCCAGTTTTTTAAACTTCTGGAGCAGAAAATACTCTTCTCAATATTTGTCGGGACTGGTCTTTGTTGGTAAAACCACTGATATTAGTTGTTATCCAAGTATTGCTGACAGACAGATTGATTGTAGGGACATAACTGGATAAACACTATAACACTAAGATTATATCTATGCAATATACTAGTATACATGTATATGTATTGTTCAAGGATGCATTCTGAGGCCCAAATCTGTCATTTAGTACATTATAATGTACATGAGAATCATTGTTATCTATCAGTAATGTAATGCACATGTTTCAATACATAATGGCATCAATTTATTTGGAAATATGATTGCACATATTTTTACCAATGATTTTATTTGGTATACATGTACGAAGTGTGATGATGAAGCAATGTTAATTAGTGTAAAAGACAATACATTGCAATAATGTGTATAAATTAGTTCTATTTGTTTATTAGGATGTAATCTGTATGTATTTGCTCTGTAATTATGTATTTATATTATTTTTTTGCAATAATATGCGCTTACTTGGTAGCACGTGTATGATATGATGTGATTTATTTTGTATATCTGTAGTTATTATGTATGGTATGTATAATGTGCATGCCATTGATATTTGCCAATTCACGAAATGACCACCATGTTGTTATGGACAAAGAAGAAATAAAATTGTTATGGTTATCAGTACAACTGTCTTGTATTGTTTTACTATTGTTATATTAGTATGAGATCTGCGTAATGTTTTACTATTGTTATATTAGTATGAGATCTGTGTAATGTTTTACTATTGTTATATTATTATGAGATCTGCGACTACTGAGCTTTCTTTCATGTGACAGGTAGAATCATTCCTGTAACTAGAAATTTCTTCTTTCTGGTGGAATTGTATAGGTTTGGCAATTATAATTGAATTAAAAACAATCTGAAGTATATCCACTTAGCACTAGCAGCTACCTATAGAACCGATTTGTCAGTACAGCTATTGCACAATGACTTGGACAGTAATGTGACAAGCCACTTAAAGTGGCTCTAAAATCATGCCCAAACAAAATAAATCAGAAACAAAAGACAATACAGTACACAGCCACCAGCCTAGCTGCTTGGATGGACAAGCCAAATATTCATTGGACACACTCTTTGGCCACAGCAATGTAGCATGACTGACTGTACCGTTAACAATGCATCCTATCCTATTCTGCACATCGCATATGTTGCTATCTTTAACCAACCTAATCAGAACAGTTAGCAGCACGAGCAGTTAAGTTGGTCACCGAGATCTCTGGGCAATGCACTGGACATGATACTATATGGGCGGTCGTGTGTGACCGTTGAGACTACCGGTATTCCACTATGCTATGTTGTAGTAGATAAATAGAACAGACTACCATCCCGTTGGTTACTGGATGAGGATAATAATTAACCTATGTTGTGAAGGCAACCAGAGATGCCCTAAAGAGCTGTACCCGTGCCTACTCCGACATGAAGAGGGTTACCCGTATCATTACGAACTAAACCATCAGTCTGGTTCTTGTCATAGACGTTTTGAGGCAATACTTTCGATTCTTAATGATTATTTACATTTTTTTTTTGAAAAATTGCAACGAAACGTCTTTGACAAGGACTAAGCATCAATACACCGAGAAAGCTACCTAATCCTCTACTAGATCATATGCCTCTCGTAAATGGTGCAGGATCAAGAACACTTACAAGAGGTGGATGGTCTCTTAGTGGACCATGGATCTTCATGAACACAATAAGCCAGGACAGCATGCTGGTCTTGCAGGCACTACAGTAGAGCTGTGTAATACTAGAGCTGAACAAGCAGCTAATTGACGCAGTGCACGTCCAATGGAATGACAGATCACGTCTACAATATCCCAGACATATAACCGCTGTGTCCAGAACATGCAGATACTGTGTCACTGTCATCCACGAGCATGAACCCGGACACTTAATAACATGATTAGACTTCATAAGTGCATACGATGTCATTTACAATTACAACGTATACGACATCTTCGACAAGCAAATATGCCAGTACCAGAACATAATTACTTGACCTCCTTCATTCTTTACATTCATTACGGTATTTATAACAATTCTATGGTGATAACCAGCACAGATAAATGGCATGCGAGTAGTTGATTCTACCACTGCCTTGACACTGTAACTGTATTAGTATGTTGTTGTTCAGATGCTGGTAGACAGGTTCCTAAAGACACTGGTTACCAATGCCCATGGGTGTAATTAACGGTTAAACACTGGGTCATGTAGTTAAGACCTCGGCTGGACATTGACTCTTACTGGAATTCCAGCACAATACGTAGGTGAAGCGATCAACCAAGCCCGGATACGTAACTTTAGCTTATTGGAAGGATACTGCTTGTTGGACAGTTAGAGACGATCAGGAAAGATGAAGACTTCACGGAGTAAGTGTCTATTTACCTCTCATAGTAACGCTGGCCTTCATATGGAATGCTATATCTAAGTGTATGTGTTTGTGTATGTGTACGTGTGTTTGCGTGTTTATACGCACCTGGCTTATGCACAGCTAAATGTTTATGCACATGCGGTATTCCGACAAAATGTCCAGGGTATACAGCCACATCTTTTGATGGCTAACAACAATAGCATAGGACATGTGGATTCTCTGGCGGTAAAGACATTGCAGGGTTATATCTGGATGCCACTCGTCAGAATGAGTATGCCCTTGACGTTATGGTGATGTTATTAATGTACATACACAAGGGACTTTAACCGTTTTTCGAACGTTTTACAGTATTAGGGAATAATGCTATTGAGCTGTCTTCTAAAATGCTGCTGGTAGAATTGCAGAAATGTTCCTCGAACACTCTTCTTTCATGTAACATACTGCAACGTTTGGTCATGTTCAATTCAAAATGAGAAAACACATCAGCCTTATATCATACAACTATTATCCTAGATGATGTATTTGTGTATATGTTGTTGTTTCTGTCTCTCGCTGTCCACTATGCCAATGTACATGGTTAAATAATGACTGACCCATATACTGGTACCAGTATACCACCGTGTCACCAGTATACCACCGTGTCATCCGTGATATTTGAGTCAGGAACTTCCCACTGATATCATAATGTCCTCATCGTCCTCGTAACCAGCTCACACTGGTTGCTAATTGCATGGTTTTGGATTTAAGCTGCTTCCACTAGTATTCTGCTAATGGGTGATTTCAAATCCGTACAATCTGGGTTGATTTACGCTTCGTTCTGAGCTATATAATTCACACTGTAATATCCGTTACAATGTGCTATTGAAAGTTTATTTTCGGATGTTAACCCGCCAACCATTGACAATTTGGTAACCAAATACTTAACATTGTTGACAATGTACCAAATATGTACATATTTAATTACGTAAAATTGGACTGTCATATTTGTTTATTGAGACATTTTAGTGCCTCATAATCTGGTTATGGTATCATGATAACATGTAGAAATTATAGCAGATAAAACACTTTCTGAGAAGTATGAAATTGTTTCTATGATTTGAAACCACAACTTATTCATAACAAATGCAGGAGAGATATATCTACACATACTAGTATACGCCTGACTGATCACCTCCCAATTCTTATGTATCAATAAACTATATACTTATACAACTTTACCAAATACAATGTAGGCCTATAACAGTGACTTACAGCTTCAATGATTCATGATAGTTAAGAGTTATAACAGTTTACACTGCGTTATTGCATCTAATCCGTAGTTATGTTCTTCTAACCCTCTCTCCCTGTGGAATATAGCCAAATAATCTGGTTTCTATTACCATTCAGTGCAGAAATGACCGTCAACATCCCCTTCACCTGTGGGACACTAGCAAAACACTGTCAGATTTATGTAAACATTGATATGTTGCAAATGCGATAACAAACATACGGTAGTGTGCTTCCAATCATCAGATAGCGAATACTGTGGGTTTAATTGCACATTAGGGAATGAACAGAGTGATTCGTTGAATATAACCCGGGCGTTATTCGTTGTTAGATGTGCTGTGGCCGTGTGTACCACAGCCAGGACTAGTTCGATGCCAGTGAACATCGTATCAGAAACACCGTATTTACCTACAGAGCTGTGAAGGGATCATCAATCAACTACACGTATCACGGATCCAATGACTACAGTAGGATTCATTTAAATAGAGCCCCTGTTTTTTTTTCAATTTATAAATTATACAGGAGTTTGAGCCTAGTTTGCTTTGTTTTCGTGAAAACGGACCCAAACCCCAGTAGATTCTGGTTATGTACATCTCCAGCACGGGAAATGTCGCTTTAGCAGTGTTTACTGGGGTACTGCTTTATATTCATCACATGACACCTAAATACACATTCATTCTTCTTCTTCTATACAATTGTAAGCATTCAGGTTTTACTATTGTGTTACATTTTAAAGTGTCCCATAAGACAATCGTGGCTGGGTGGCCTTAACGCATAATCTATTTTAACTGATATTAATATGTCCTGCCATGACAAATATTCTCTCGTTCTCCTATGTTCTCCATTGTATTCGAATATCACGTGCAACGTCTATTATTGATATTGTGTCTTTGCTTGACTAACGGCCTTTGGCCTTGGTACCTAAACCAATTACGTATATATCTGACCACCACACAGATCACACCATATACGTATCGATTCCTCAACACCACGATGACAAGTATACACAACGATAAACACGAGAGCGTTTTTTCTCAATACTGTACCCCAGTTCGAGGCTTGAATCATGTTACGTATTGTTCTGGTCGTGGAAATGTTGATGTACGTCATTACTGGAAGGATTGGGTTTGGAAGTGTTTTTGTAATCACATGATTTTTGTAACCACGCCTTGCGCATGTCCGCTGGTTAAATAGCACAACTAGTACGATGTTGTAGTCATTATCCACACTATACGTGGTCGGAGAGAGATACATTTGCGATGAGGAGCTACACTCTGTGGCTTATAGGTAATCAGTCTTCAACCATATTTGATTTGTTCAAGTAATTGTATATTGAATTTACGTTGATTTAATTTTGTTAATATATATTTTTATTTTTATTATGCTACTTTAAATTATATTCATTTTATATTTAAATCAATATGTTAATTAACATCAGATTTGTGCATTTTAAAACATTCGTCTGTCATTAACTTGATTGTTTGTTTTCCATTAAATACTTTCGTAATTAAATAGATGAAACATTAAATGAGATGGAACATTGATTATTATCAAGTACGATAAACGTTTTCATGTGTACAAGTTTTAAGAGGAATTCAGTGCACATGCAGTAACATACATAAGGCATGTTACCATATATATTCATATTTCTAAAAACAATATTTTATAGCAATATATTTTTTATGTTTGCAGCCACCTTTACAGTTTTCGGGCGAGGTGAGTTACTTTCTAATGCATACTTCATTTTAATAATATTTTGTAGAATGCATTACCCACGAGAGAGAAACAAATGGTTAAAGGCATAGTTGATAGACCTGTATAATCGGACAAACGAATTTCGATCTGAGACTAATTACGCTTGATTTATCCACCCAAAAGTTGTTATTTACTGATGTACTTATCCCCCAGCACTCGATAGTTATAAAAAAATATTTTTTTAAATATTAAATAGGGGAACGTTCCGCTATTTATCTAGTCTTTGAACCATCACTTTCTACAGAAGAACTGTGCGAGCAAACATATTTATGTCCTTTTGCATCTATTATAAAGAGCCGTTGGCCGTATTTGATTTAAACCCGACTCAGAGTCGCAGAGGGGTTGCAGTGAAGATTTGTAAAACACACAGCTAGCGGTGGAAAGCTTTTTGGAAGTACACACATGATTTTATGTATATCAAGTGAATATACTTTGCAGTTATAGCTAAGAACTAGTCCAACACAACCGTACATATCTGTGATAGTATGCCTTTAAATAGACCTATACTTCAAAAACATTTTCATTTCCGTTGCTATATATTATATTTCTGGTTGTAGACCTACTAACATTGGATTTCCCGGGCACTGTCCGGAAACATTAAAGTGTTTTAAAGTAGTCGGAAGTTAATTTTATTTACTAGTAGGCTATTTTTAAAACGCATTACCGTAATTACTGTAATAATTCGAACTCTATAATAGTTCGAACACCAACATTAATCGGTATTATGGGCATGTTTTCCATATCTGGTAATTGCAATATTTTTACATTTTCGACCAGTTTGTATAATAGTCTAAGCGTACGTTTTCTCTGAAGTTGCCTGAGAACACGGAATGCTGGGCAAACGGTTTTATAACACTAACGACTTCCATTCATTAAACAGCACTTGACTGAATAGCGCTACGTCCAGGCTTACTTTATCCAGACAAGTGCCACTTAGTAATGCTTCATTGGACCCGAAGTGTAGTGGGCGGGAAGCTGTTCGATATGCGTGATACATTAAATAGTTTATTCCAACATCCGAGGTTAGACAAGTATTTTCAGCGTCGGGCTCCGTGCTAAATTAAGACCTGTTTGTGTTTGCGGTTAAATTTGGAAACTATTCTTGTTGGGAATGGCTCTTTAAACCATCCGAATCGTTAGCCTAACCAGGCCACCATATACGAGCCAGATTAACCCATGATGTAGTAAGAAGTATTTACAGGGCGAGAAATATCGACGATTGGCGAAAGATAAAAATTGATCGACATCTATAAATGGGACATGAATGCGACGGTATGTTGGGGTTGGCTGAGGAATAGAAATAGATACGTAAATGAAACAGAAATTGATACATGAATAGGAATGAATATAAGGAACCGGAGTTGGTTCATAGGGAAAAAAATCGTTGGTTTAAAAATAACAGGGTTAAAGAAAGGGAATGGGTTACGGAACAGGGGTTGATCAAGTTAAGGAATGGATCAAACAAACTGGAACGAGTAAAGCGATAGGAATAGATAGAAAAATCAGGAATGGGTCAAAGGAACCTTTGTCCACATCCTTGAACCCCATGATAGTGTGTTCAATACTTAGTTATCTCCCTTTGTCAGGAAAGTAGAGGAAATTGGAGATTTTACGGCGGTATTTTATTCGGGTTATAAATACCAGAAAGTGTAAACTGCAATGGAATTTTACATATTCTACAGCGGTAAAATATATATTTGGAGGTACATAAGCGATTATATGTGCTAACTTCAATCACAGGACTTTGAATACTTATAATAACATATTGTAATATATCTATATAATAATATTATTATGTTCAACTGTTAGCATATGAAGATGTAAGATAGTGGCTCTTTAACACTAATGAAGAATGTCATACGGGGTCATACCGTACGCACTAAATAACGCACACCTTACAGCGTAGCTGTTGGTGTAGTGTGTCCAAAAACACCATAACCTTTCCATTAGGCCACGAGAAACCGCGAGATGTTATAACATCCCGTCTGCTCACGACGCTCTGGACTGCCCGTCGTCCTTGGGAGGAAAGTGACCACACTATTAAAGGAACAGTCACGTATCTTCGATTACGAAATATTTGCTTTTGATTTTTGTTCTACGTAAGTTTTAAATGCATACTATCATACATCGTTGACCTACATAGTGGTCTAGCGAAGTTTTACCTGAAAATATATATACATTTCTTTTGGCTACACAAATACTAATACAAACAGTTACTTATTCCACATGTCTCACTAGTTATCAATATTTTATTATTTATTAATTAGAAACGATATAGCTTTATTGGTACCAGTGGTCGTGAAAGATTTATTTTGACCGTGTTGAATTTATCCAACTATTAGACTATTATACATAGGAAATTGAGATTTTACAGTACATTTATTGATAATTCGGGTTTTACTGGAAATGCAAACTGCAATGGAATGTTACCTATCCTACAGCGGTGGATAAATATTTGGAGGTACAATACATGTATAATCTGTGATAGTATAAAATAGCCAAGATCATCTTTCAAAATGTACATAGGTCAAAGGTAAAAATAAAACCTATCTTTTTTTATATTTTTTTTTATTAATCTAGATTTGTTCTTACTAGGCTAATCTAGATTTGTGTTTTACCCCTATTTAAATGTACATATATCTTCTGACAATAATGAGTACCATTCTGACGTCGATGTAATTTTTGGGCGTGAATTCCCACCCAGTGTCTCATGATATTTTATAAATATCTACAGAGGTTCGAAGCATTTCGATCTATAGTTAAATAACACATTCCACACTCTACATTATGATTTGCCAATTAGATCGGCTATTAGATTGGAACGAAAGTTTGAACTGAAAGGTGTCGTAAATTATATATATAGAACTGAACTAAGTAAACCATGTTAACTCATTTAGACGTTGACAAGGTGCAGTACGTTAAATCTATTGAACTGAACTCCTGTATGTTGAATTATTCAGATGTTGACAATGATTGTGAAAAAGCGATGTTACGTGGTCATCATGGACCATCTTTTGAGCATTTCAGAAGATAATTTTCCAACCTAAGATGGCCCTCGGTGGGCACAAAATCGTACGTCGACGCAGAATGGGCTCCACGATGCTACCATCGTAACCCATCGTATACCAATGCAGACTCTGGGACCATATAGCATTACGAGACACTATATCCCATAGGTACAATACAATACAATGATACCATGACATTTAACAGCTTATAATTCATCAGATAGATCCTCAGTACAGTTCGATAGTCCATATTCTCGTTGTTCCTATAAGAAACATAGGGGCCTACACAATAAACAATTCTCTCTGACTCTGTTATACACATACATGGATATAGCATTACTTATACCGCTCTTCCGGTCTCGTTGCCATGGTTTATGTTGTGCTAATGAACTATCTGGATACTGGTATATACCTACACGTTTTCGGAGAAAGTGTAGGCGTATCAGAAATAAACCAACACCTTTTTTTCGGAGAAAGTGTAGGTATAACTTTTACGCACATGCTCCGTGTGGGGTTTCCTGTACATTCCGGTATGTTGTAGTCAATACATTACACACCGCCCAGGCGTAAATCTGAAACCATGAAGTTCATTACAAGCAAAGCAGTTAGAGCAATATCCCCGCGGAATGTAATTAGTGTTACTCATTGCAGATGAAAGAGAGACGTTTGTTTGATTTATGGTAAAGTACACTCTTGATGTATGCTAAAGTACACTCATGTGGCATGTAAACTTCCTAGATAGAGGCCACGTTGAATGTGTAATTATAGATGATGTTTTTATTGCAATTCCATTATAATCATACTAAATATATTTCTGAATGCAAAAACAATTCGGTGGACGTTACCCGTCCCCCCCCCCCTCCCCCTCGGCGATTTACGTTCTGAGATAGAACCGTAT